>CM019150.1:46425282-46444992 GCA_009733165.1 Naja naja
TAAAAGAAGGATGAGAACTGATATTTTGCTATTGGAATGCTCTTTTTTGGTCTTTTAAACCAATGGTCACCAACTAATTTTGGTGGTCTGCAGAAAATCCCCCAAAGCACACACCCCAAAGCAATTAATCCAGGCTGAGCAAGAACACAAGGCTAGCCCACATGGCCCACCCATCCACTGGTCCCCACCCTTCAGCCAAGCACAAACCTTACCTTGAGTAGAGCCACACGAGCTGGAACTGGAAGATAAGACCAATGGCAGGAGAGGGCCCAGGGTGGCTTGCTGACGTTGGTGGGAAAGTTGGTCCCATATTCCAGAGCTGCAGTAGTCACAGGACTGGCCCTTTGGTTATCCTGGAGCAGCTGCTCCTCCACCTGGGTGCATCAGCCTGCCATGGACTGGAGGAGCAGCTGCTCTGGGATGACCAAAGGGCCAGTCCGACTACTGCAGCTCTGGAACATGGGACGACTTTCCCACCAACGTCAGAGCCATCATCAATCAAAATTCATATTAGTGGTCCATGGGATTTAATATTATGACTTTGGTGGGCCCTGAGGTCCAAAAGGTTGGCGACCCTTGTTTTAAACTATATACAGAGATAAATGGAATAAATGTGAAAAAGGGAAATTATGATTAGTTTATTAAATATGTTTAATGAATACATAGAATACAATTGAAATGAATTACGAGGATTGTTGTCATGAGATTAATATCAGTGTTTAGTAATTTAATAGATTAATTTTCTTATCAAAGTTATAATTTTTAAATGAAATTGAAGAGGAAAAGTACCATGTGGAATCTAACCCTAACCTAAAAGATATATGTAGTTGTTAGGAGATTTTTATTATTAACTTTATAGATAATAAAAGTTAAATGTTTATTGGGATTTAAAGGGGAGGTAATTAAAGAATATGTAAGCTATAGGGGTGGCATGCTCAAATTAGTAATTGTGGGAGGGAAATTTTTTGAAATGTTTGAATGAAACTAGAATTTGTGGAATGATGAAATAAGAATTTGCAATGAAATTGCAAATCTGACAGATAAAAGTACAAAAGTATAATGATTATGAAGATATGAGAGCTATTTGTGATTCAAATAGAAGGAAAGTATTTGGAAAAAATATAATAATAGAAAATATGTAAAGTATTGGTAAGATATGAAGCTGAATATGAAAGATGAATGTGTAATTACAGTCATTTTTGTACGAAATGTGAAAACCTGGAATCATGTTGTTCACTAAAAGAGATGTTTTAAAAATGTGGAAAATTGAAATAAAGCTTTATTTAAAAAAAGAAAAAACATTGGGAGCGAGGTTGAAGTTAACTCAGTTTGCATTTTAATGCGGACTTGCTCTATTTTACAATCCTGGACTTACGGTCAGCAGGTCCTTCAGAATCTATTTATTCTGGTATGACATCAGGTATTTCTATCCAGCTCTAAAATAAATGACTCAGGCTTGGAAACATCATTTAGTTTGGAGTTTGTAAATCATAAGATCTTTATCTTCAATTGAATGTTTGTTTCCACTAGGCCCTTCTTCTTTTGGCGCTTACAGAAATTCTATTTGATATAATCTCAAAAGTAAACAATTTCATTTATAAACCCATAAAGAACATTTGCATTGAGATGTGTTCTTTTTCAGTTTGTTTGTTTTCCCCTAGGACACCATTTACTAAAGCAACTAATATCTTTACTAGTTTAAGATGTGGGCGTCTTCTGAACAAGTACAACAAAAATTTGCTAAATGAAGCAAAACACTATAATAGATTTAATGATGTAGATTTATCTTCTAACACTTGTTTTGAGATCACAACAAATCATTAAAATCATTAACTCTCAGAGTAAATTAGATTACTGATCTTTGGAAATGCCTGGCCAATGCAATTACTAAACTGGCTGTTAAATTAACTGGGCTACACCAACAAATGAAGCATTTGTAACCATCATATCTCCATATACGAGGATTAGGATAACCTTAACCTAAGGACAGAAACACAGGTAACCACACAATTTGGAAATAGAAAAAAACAGAAGAGAAAGTGGAGGCAGAATCCACTAGATAATACATACAAAGCATGGGTGAAAATCCCTCAGTGTATACAAAGCAATGTACTCAAATTGAAAGAAGTACATTAGATTTCAAACTTCATGAATTACTGAGCATAATAGCTCTTATTAACACATTACCACAGACACAGTTTTCCAAAATGTTCGGAATACCCCTATTTTTTGAAATGGACCATTCTGGTAGCGAATAGCTTTTGTTTTCCCATCAGTAAGAGTGTATGCAGCATTGCACTTGCATGAGTTAATTGGAGTTTTCTGTAGCGGAGTTTTACTTTGAGTTGTGGTCATTTTGAGTGCAGATTTTTGTTAACTTATCTTTTTTTAATAATGTTGGGGCCACATTTTCTTCCAAAAAGAGTGTGATTTGGTGATCCAAACTTTGAAGAAACTGTTCTAACATGGTATGAAGAAGCAGAGAGTGATCTGAGTGAAGTGGAATCAGATTGCAGTGAAAAGTTCGCAATGGATGACAAGGAACCTGCCACCGCCGCCAATTCTGATATCAGCGATGATGAAGTTCCCGATGAAATTGATGACCAGGTACAATCTATGTTGTTGAATAATTTATATGGTAAGAACAAAGTCAAATGGTCTTCTGTACCTTTTGGTAGCAATGGATCCAGAACCAGTAAGTCACAATATTGTAGTGTAAAATTACCTGAACTACGGCCAGCAGCTAGAGCAGTTATTATGACTTCATGTCTATAATAGTGTAGCCAAAATAGTACATCTGTGGTTAAGGGTTAGCACAGATTCAAAGCAATTATGGAAAATGTAGTAATATATAATTAATAGTTACCAAAGAGCCTATTTAAGTGTTGGTAGGAATAAATAGTTTGTGAACTGTATGATATAAAGAGCTTTTAAAATATGCTTGATCTGAAGCTTTCAACGGCGATGTAACAATGAAAGTGTTGTATTGAGATAAGACTGCGGAGACCTGTATACAAATATACTGAGTCCTGAAACTCCCTAGGTTATTTGAGGATGGTCATTATTCCCCAATGTACACCTTGGGACTGCAAAAATATCCATGACCATCAGATGGCAATATGATTTTACTATTTTTCAGTTTCTTTTTATCTGCCATCTAGTGGTCATAAGGATTTTGCATCTCTCTGTCTCCCTCCCTCTCCCTCCCTCCCTCCCTCCCCCCCCTCATATATCTATATCTATACCTCTTGTGTGTCTTTGTGTTTGTGTGTGTGCATGCGTGTGCCTATTTTTAAAATCTTACCAGTACTGTCTTGTGTGTGTGTGTGTGTGTGTGTGTGTGTAAAATATAACAAGTTTGCTTTTAGTTCAGATTCTTCACATTGCCATGTAATTTATATTCACAACAAAATTATCTCAAGCTCCTTTCTGTCTTGTAAAACTGAGTCTATTTAAGTAAATACTGTATTAAATTATTCCAAGTACTCAGAAGACTGGAAGGATAATGACATAGCACATAGCACCATGTATACAGTACATGTGTCTGTGTGTAGCTGTTCAATTGTGTGTGGTTCTTTGTGACTGCCTGGACAAATCCTTGCAATTGTCTTGGCAAGGTTTTTCAGAAGTAGTTGCAATTGCCTCCTTCCTATGGCTAAGAGAAAATGACTGGCCCAAGTTCATCTGGTTGGTTTCATGCCCAAGGCATGACTAGAATTAACCAGTTTCTAGTCTCTAACTGCTCCCCAGGCTGGCTCTCAGGTACAAGCATATATATATACTGGTTTGCATTTTATAAATTGAATAACAACAATAACAACACAGCAAAAAACTGTGTGTGTGTTTTATAATTTCTTGAACTTATATTTAACTTCTCCCATTCTTTATTTTAAGTATTAATAGTATCCAAACAATTCCCAAACTGTTATTTTAGTATCTTTTCTTAAACATTAAAAGTTTTAAATAAAAAGACAATATAATTTTGTTAAGGAAGCAAAGGGTTATTTGCAAAGCAATAATAAGATTTTGAGCAGTTGTGCATTTTCTTTGTCAGGTTTGACATTATTTTGATCACTATTTTGAGGTTGTCTGGTAGCAAAAACTTTTTCTGTTCAATGAGATAATTGGGGGCACAAACACTCAAGATAGTTCTGCAGATATTTATAAAGCTTTTTTTTGTTATTGTCCCTAAATACTACTTAATCAGACAAGACATCTATTTTAGTTATAAATGCTATAATCTTTTGTTCACATAATTTCCCCATCATTCTTTTGTAGCACAAATTAAACCTTTGTGTATTGAATTGCCAGTAGCAAAATATTCATTTACCAATATCCAATATCCAAATCGCTAAAACAGTTCTCTGCTGGATATAACATGAAATTCTTATTACATGATATTATTTTTGTTGATTTTTCACATATTAATTTTTGTACAACTTGTTCTAAGTTGTTTCTAATGCATGGCTTTAGCAAATAACGTTATAGTAATTATTGGTGTTAAGTTATATTGTGAAAACTATAAATCTCATGGTTAATGAATTAATGAAATGTTGATATCTAGAAGAAATAAAAAATGAAAAAGGAATGAAAGAATGTGTGTATATGTGTATGCATGTGTGTATAAATACATGCATGTGTGTATAAATACATAAATACATGCATGCATAAATACATGTGTGTATAAATACATAATTTGGCTTCAGACAGTCTAACAATAGATTATTAAAAATTAGATATGAAGGAATGGCACAATTTCAACAATAATTATTTATTGGTATGATTTATGAGGATGAAAAATGTGGTAAGACTAAGCAGTTGTCTCTTACCTTTCACTTCTCTTCAGCCATATTAACGTATTATTTTTGGCTTGTTCTGAAATGACATTACAAGTTTCCCAGTTTGGCCATAATAGACAACTATAAGTTACTACAAGTTAGAAGAAATGTACTGAAACATTATCTGAATGTCCAGCCATTGTTTCTATGGATAAAAAGTAAGATATTTGAAGGGACCATCTTACTGCTTGTCTTTCCCAGAAAAGGACCAGGGATGGGATTCTACCAGTTCGCACCTATTTGCTAGAACCAGTTGTTAACATTCTAAGCAGTTTGGAGAACCGGTTGTTAGAAGAAATTACTGGCCTAATCCTGTAAGGAAGGCAGGAAGGAAACATTCTGGTGTTGCTTACAGAAACTGCCTCTCCGTTAAGACTTATTACATTCTTCGTAGGACTAGACTTCCTGTCTCAGGAACATCTCTGGAGTTTTTTCCCCTCCTTTGTTGGTACTTTGCTTGTGTGGAGTGACCATTTAAAGTTACAATGGCACTGAAAAAGTGACTTATGACAATTTTTCACACTTACGACTGTTGCAGCATCCCCACAGCCATGAGAGGCCAGGTGAGGAGATGCGTGCCTCGATGTGAGTGATATTGAGTTGGCCACACCCAGGCAATATCATGACCACCAAGCCATGTCCACCCAGTCACATGACCACCCCATCACACCCACCACCTAAGCCACGCCCACAGAACTGGTTGTTAAAAATTTGAATCCCAACCCTGAACAGGACTATAATAAAATGGCAGAGTGCAAACTTTATCTGAAAAATAATTCCATTTTAATCCATAAATGATTGTGACTTAAATGGATCCATAAATCCTTGTCAATAAGCAAATTAATTTGTCCATACAATAAGGAATATTATCCTTCCAGATTGTCCATGGTAGGGACTAGGATCACTGAATAATTCTCTGGTTCTAATTATATATAGCAGCTCTGCTTCATGCTATGTGGCAGGATTCTACTTCATTTTCAGTGAAGCTAATGAAAATTAGTTGGAAATTTAAAACTTGATGTCAAGAGATTGGAGCATGACAAATTATTTGGACCCTTACTAATTTTCTTTGAGGAGCCCTAGAGAATTGGGGATATTCCAGAGGACCAAGGAACAACAAATATGACTTCACTCTTCAAGTGAAGAGGATCCCAGTAATTATTGGCTAGTAAGTCTAACCTTCATAGCTGAAAAGATGTTGGAGGAGATAATAAAGAAGGCTGTTTGTAAACATATTGAAGACAACACTGGCATAATGGCTAAGAGTCAGCATGGCTTTATCAAAACTAGTTCAAATGTCATCTCCTCTGATAAGATGTTTACTCTGTTGGTGGGGGAATTCTGTTTCAACAAAACCTTTCACGTGATATCTCAATTGCTAAAGCATGTTTTGATTAACCCTAAAATAAAGGAACTCCACAATTGACTAGCTAATCACACACAGTACTGATTCCTAAACCTCAAATTGGAAAGCAGTTACCAGTGTGATCCCATGGGTATTAAGTCCAGATAGGGATATTAGCTAGAAAGGCAAATATTTATTTTATTTATTTATTTATTGGATTTCTAAGCCGCCCCATCTCCCTGAGGACTCAGGGCGGCGTACAAACATGAAAACAATTACAAAGTATACAATTAAAAAGAGATTAAATAAGAAACCCAATTTAGAGTTAAAACACTAAAAACAATCATTAAAACACCCAGCCCCCTCTCAGTCCAGGTCAGCGAGTTGGAACAACCATGTTCATTCTGGATTGCATCGTAGAAGCATTCTGTCAAAGACAGATGTTTTCCTTATTCTCCTCTACCATGCACTGATGAGACTACATCTAGAGGAATATGTATGATTCTGAGCAACACAATTCTAGAAAAATATTGACAGGTTAAACAGGTTCAGAGGATGGTGACAAACATGAAAAAGAGACTCAAGAGTTTGTTCAAAAACAAGTTGAAGGAACTTGGAATTTTCAGACTGGAAAGAAATAGATTGAGGTGAGACATATAAGTGGTCAAATATCTAAATGATGTAATAGAGAAGATGTTTTTTAATTGCTAGAGGAACTAGGATTAGAAACAATGGGTTATTTCAATTCAACTTTGATGCCACGAGCTTTCAACTAATTCAGATAATCAGTTTCAGCTATCTAGGTTTTATTTAAATATAATGAAATAAAATCCTTGAATACCCTGGCTATCATTTGCTTGTGAATTCTGTCCAATAAGTTGTAAACTGATAAGAACTATTCACAATATGTTTTTCAACCTGTAGCAGTTAGCCTGAGTATAGACAATATATGTTTGTCCAGTTTTAAAGCAATTGCACTGGCTTCTGGTTTATTTCTAGATATTGTGTAATAAAAATATAGTCTTAAAATGGTTGAGGACTGACATCTTAAAGACTGTTTTCTGCAAAGAATATTTACACCTCACTGTGAAGAAAGTAGCCAAGGTTCATTGTCATTAGTAAAGCAGTGGTGGGATTCAAAAATTTTTACTACTGGTTCTGTGGGCGTGACTTGGCTTGATGGGCATGGCTTGGTGGGCATGGCTTGGTGGGCATGGCAGGGGAAAGATACTGTAAAATCTCCATTTGCACCCCACTCCAGGGGAAGGATACTGCAAAATCCCATTCCCTTCCCACCCCACTAACCTACTTTCCAGCTCTGTTCTCCTGTGCAGGGCAACAAAAAAAGACCCAGCCGATCAGCTGGGACTCGGGAGGCAGAGAGTAGATGGGGGAGCCAGTGAGAGGTGGTATTCGAACTACTCAAAATTTCTGCTACGGTTCTCCAGAACTGGTCAGAACCTGCTGAATACCACCTCTGTAGTAAAGGTAATGAAGGTCATAAAGCCTGTTAGTAGCAGGGTCCTTGTTCCAGGCATTCCATCTCAGGAAGATTTCAGGATACCCTAACACTTGAACTGAAAACCTGTCTTTATTTGTCCAAATCCTTTCCATTCTGTTAATTTTACTTCTTCCTTCTGCTGATACATTCTCTGCTGCAGTGCCTTAATTCCTTTTTAAATTATGTTATTGGTTCCTATTTTATGAGATTTTAATTGCCTCATAAACCACTCTTGTAATCTATCTTGGATTAAAGAATGAAGACTTAAATTGCAAATGAAATAAATAAACAGGACACTGCAGAAATTGAATACTTAATGCTTTTTTAAAAAACCATCAGATCTTACAGGGTTTGCTCATGGTGATAAGGGCTACTATAGCTGTTTGCAACAAGGAGAGTTGAATTCTAGGGAAATATTATTGAGAGAAGAATTTAGGGGAAAGATCAGTTTTGAGTCCTTTATGCTCAACCTTATTACTTCTTGTATTAATCCATTAAAATGTAATACCTCTGATGTTTAAAAAATCTTAAAAAACATATATAAGTAGTGCTTGTTTACTAAAAGTAATTGGAGCCAGGATGTGGTTGTAAGGTGTGACATTATGTGACTGCATCATTGTACAAAGGAAGTTCCAACAGTCCCATGTTAGGCAAACCCCTTATGGTCATAGCACCCCACAGTTGTGTGATTGCCATTTGTGACCTCTACCAGCTTCCCATTGGCTTTGCATCTTGAAAGAGAGAAGTGAAGGACTGCAGGATGCTATGATGTTGTGTTGTGAGCTGATTGCAAAGACCCCAAACTGGGGATGTGATGATAGCCACAGTATAAGGGCAGTCATAAGTCCCCTTGTTCAGTGCCATTGTAATTTCAGACACTTGTTGAATAAATGGATGTTAAACCTTTAGACTGTATATTCTATTATATATATTCTTCTGAAGATTGGTAAGGAAATGCTAGTAATTTAGGGCTAATTCAATTTTTATCATGAGGGCAAGATGCACTAGCGAAAGAATACAGAAAACTTATGAACAACTCACTCCTACCAATGCACACCAACCTTCCTCATTTATCAACTGGAAGCCTGGCACTTGCACAACCTCTGCCCAACCACATCAATTCCCAATGGAAAACATATGGGTCACTGAATGCTCAGCCATACGCAGATATATAAATGATACCATAGAAAAGGTGCCAGGCTTTGAATTACCATGTCAGCAGTGGACAATTCTGAATAAAATTTGCACCTCACACAGCATCTGCTGGGACTCATAGTACAAATGGAAGCATAATATCCTCCCCTGGCTACAGCATCCCATGTCAAACTGTAGATCACATCGTGACCGGTTGTAAGCTGAGTGAATATACCGGACCAATATCTGATTTTTAAAAAAATATAAATGATGTGCACTTTAATAGTTAGATGGCTTAGACATTGGTATTTGAACATAGATCTTCTTAACATTTATATTTTATTGTGTTTTATTAATCTAAGTGAAATGATAATACATATTGCTAGTCCACATATGATATGTCATACACTAAATAAATAAATATTTATGCTTTTCAAACCAATGATTCACATCTCTTCAGTTAAAGGGAGTTCACCAGAAAGAACAATTGCAGCAGATAATATAAGGACAAAGCACCTTTTTTAAAAAGGAAAAGTGAACTTTCTTCTGGGCCACTGTTCCAGAATGCTCTGAAAGGCCCAGAATATAGGGCTTTCTGATGAGTCCTCTTCTTGCCAGCTAACTCTTCCTATCATTTATGCTTCCCCTTTTATGAGGATAGTAGGAGAGTCAGCAAGGTAGAATGAAGACAAGCTCTTGCTTCTGAATTATTTATGAAAACTATCAGAAACACATTGAGCTTTCTAGTTCACAACATGGGTTTGTATCCCTGCTCAGTCAGATTCACTGTTTATCTTCTACAGGCATTGCTCCTGAAATCTCATCTTTCCGAAAGTTTTATATATATATAAATCAAAGAGATATAGAACCATTTTAGATCCAGGGAAATTACACCAAGTTCCCAAGGAAATCTCACATTGCTGAGAATCACCTAGGAACTCACTCACCAAAACTTTTCATTAATATGTTGGAAAACTAGAGTAGACCACAATGTCCTTAAAAACTTATGCCATGCCCCTGCTTCCTACTCTCATCTTTGAATGAAGGCTTTTGAAGGATCTGAAATTTGGGAGATGATGATATTTTAAGGCTACACTGTTACACTTAACTAACCACACCCTAGTAATATTTGGCAGGTCTGCTTGCTCATCCCTCACAAAGTTGTGTATGAATGAGGTCTTATTGGAGATGGATGTGACCTCATTAATGTGAGGTTATGATCATCAGCAATTCTGACATCTAGTACACAAAATGGGACCACTGGGTCAGAAGTGATTACTTTGATTGTTTATAGTATAAACAGTTTTCACAGTGAGGGTCATCTCCAGATATTGCATTCCTCTAGAATGTTTTATCATAGCATAGTTGTCATCACACTGCCAATTGATGCTCCATTTCAGCATTTTAAATGGTGGTTGTCATGCTCTCCCAGCAGACTGTAGTTGCCAGAGTTTTATCATGTAGCATCACTTACACAAAGACCATTGGAGCTATTCCTCTAAAAGTAATACTGACATCTTTGGAGCTCACTCACACGCAGGTCAAGCCCAGTCAGGAATTCCACAACTACTGTCTCCTAAACTAGTTCACTGGTAGAGGCTACCAATTTATGGGAAACTATATATATTAAAACTTCCCAAAACTTACCATCCTATAAAAACATCAAATTAAAAAATAGCAAGAAATGTATAAAATAAATTTTGATAATAACAATTACAACATCAATAACAACAACATGTCTGTAAGCCATTTTCACAGGGGAAGAAAACCTTTTAGAATTTATCATGAAGATTTTGGAAGACTTAATTTTGCATATCTTCTTTGCTATCTTTGCTGAAGCTTTTCAGCAATATATAACTATAAACTTTAACAGGATGCAACTATTTCTTTGACACTTCTCTTTACCTTTCCTCTAATTCTCCTCATCCACCCCGATCAAATAAATGTAACTAAACACATTCCTACCTCACAGATTTTATTGCTACTAATGAAAGTTATCCATCCAAGCTAATGACCTTAATTATTTTCTCACATATGGATATTTTTTTCCTGTACTTCCTAAAGCTTTCCTGAACTTCTTAAAGCTAAATGACATTACAATTCTAGTATTCTGTCTTGCAGTGCTTGCATTTTATGTTTTACTGCACTAGAATTATTAGCACTGTTCTGACCTAGTGAGTTCACACATTGCTTTGATAAAATTATGTAAAATTTATCTGATAAACTGTATTCACATTTTAAAAGCACTAAAGATAATCACAATTTTAAGATGAAAATTTCAAATACTATAGATTGGAAATCAGTGCTACAAAATGAGATTTCTGCTAAAACACGGGGGTCCTAACTTCTCTCTGAAGCCATCTGTTCAAGGTGTTTGGTGGGATGTTTTTGTTTCCCACTTTCATGATAATTTTGAAGCAGAAGCTTAAAAATAGTGAGCTTGCCTTGAATGTTAATTATTACTGATACATAGCTGAGTTATGTATCTTCCTACCTTCCTAGATTATGGAAATAAATAGAACAAAGCTCCTTGTCTATGATCAGTCTAATGACAGACCATTTTTCTGGTTTAGAGGCCAGGATGCAAACCACTGGGTTTGAAATGTTATAATAAAAAGAATGCTAAGTAAACTTTTTAGGGTTTTTTTCCAGTTCAGTGATTCCATGGTTCCAACAAAATTTTTAAAACTAACAACGGGGTTTAGGCATTGGACAACATGCTACTGATATTTATTCCATATCTACTTTTTCACAACCTTTGCAAGGAAGTGATAGCATCACCTGCTTTGTCTGAACAAATCCTTTCAAATACACAGTTATAGTAAAAATGTTTAAGTGAACCTGAGCTTTTCCATCTCCTTCCATAATATTGCACAATGTTGCAGGTTCAGCTTCACATCCTATGTTTCTACTTTCCAGGACATTTTCTTTTTGACATCAAACATTTGTCTTGGACTTTGAAAGCCATTGCCCAGCCAGAGAAATAGGTTGTCAACTCTTAGTGAGATATTCCCTGGTGTTAACTGTAGGAAGGCAGAAAAGAGAAAGGAAGGAAGGAAGGAAGGAAGGAAGGAAGGAAGGAAGGAAGGAAGGAAGGAAGGAAGGAAGGAAGGAAGGAAGACAATGAAACAACGAGCCAATTTTTAACCAAAATAACAGCCTGCTTTGATTCCACTGCAACATGAAATTGTTTTAATAATTCATTTTACAGAACAAAAATAATGGGTGTATGAAAATACTGTGTAATGACATGTTTAGTATTTTGTTTCAGAATATTCCTATATTTACTCAAATTACAGACAAGAATATATTTTGAGTGTGTATAGTATATCTACATAGCTAATTTCTCATAAGCTTCTGATCAATTTATGTACCTATTTCATTTTCCTGTTAGATTGCAACTTAAGTTTGCATGAAGAGACAGACGGAGTGCTTCAAGCTCTTTGTTTATTAGTGACTACAGCTCAGAACAAACCCACTTTGGCTGGGCTGCGGCTGCTAGCCAGCAGCCGCGGTTGCCAGCCAATCAGAGTGCAGGGTTTTCCCACATTTTAAACCAATCATTTCTTACATTTTACAAGAACAGTTCAAACTAAACCAATGACTTTAAACCTGCATACATAACACCCTCCCACTAGGTTCAGTCCATACTCAAACCCCAGCCTATCTAATGTATTCTTTTAAATAGGTGGGGCTCTTACATGTATGTTGAGACCTCGTGGTTCAGATGTTTAAGGTTCTCACCTTGTGAGAGAGGAAATGTGTCTGCTGACATTTCCTTACTAGGACTTGTAGTAATGGTAGAACCTGTTTGGTTACTACAACCTGGTCTCTCCTCCCAATCCATCTCCAACCCAATGTCAGCACCTAAATCAGGTAATGATGTGCAATCTTCCATTTGTGAAAATGGTTGTTGGTATTGTGACAGGTTTTGGGATGGTTCCTGTCGTGTTAGCTCGTTACACATGGGGTTGATTCTTGCTTGTTCATTACACTCATGATCCTCCCCTTCCCCCCTAGAAGAGGCAGTAGGTATGGGAACCAGAGAGGAACAATTGCAATGTTCCTGAGGCAATCTGGATCTAACTGATCAATGTGCCTGCTCCAGAGGACACCATCCTCTGTTTGTACCCTGTAAGATCGAGGGCCTGTGATTTGGGTTATCTCAGCAGGAATCCATAAAGGTTCACCCATAAGGTTCTTAGCATAAACAGAATCACCCACAGTGAACGTGTGAAGTTTGCTAGTGGAATCTAGTGGTGCGTTGGGTGTGTAAGTGGGATGAAGGTCAAGGGAGACCTGAGTTTCCTACCCATCAACAACTCTGCTGGGGATAAATTAGTTGAAGGGTTGGGAGTGATATGCTGAACACTGAGAAGTTTTTCAACTCTCTCAGTGATATCCCCTGGACCCAATTGCTGAAGTTTTCCTTGGTAAATCGTACCATACGTTCAGCCCGGCCATTAGCTGAAGAATGCCAAGGGGCTGTCAGGGCATGTCTGATACCCTGTTGTGCTAGATATGATTCAAAAAGGTTGGATGTAAATTGAGGGCCATTGTCAGAAACAAGCACATCAGGTAACCTGTGAGTTACAAAAAGCTTTTTAAGCTGTTTGATGACAGCTTCAGTTGTGGTGGATGCCATAGGGATAACCTCTAGCCATTTGGAATATGCATCTACTATAATAAGGAAAGTGTGCCCTCTGATAGGGCCAGCAAAGTCAAAGTGAATCCTGGACCATGGGCCCCTAGGACATTCCCATTCCTGTTTGGGGGCGAGAGGTGGGGCAGGCCTGACTACCTGACAGTTGGGACAAGAAAAAACCCAGTTTTCAACCATTTTGTCAATGCCTGGCCACCATACATAACTCCTGGCCAATCCCTTCATTCTGACAATACCTGGATGACCCTCATGTAACATTTTCAAAACCTCTTTTTGCAGTTTTGTAGAATAACCCTGTTACCCCACAAACATCCTCTTAATACAGATAATTCAGTTTGCCTGTATTTAAAAGGTTGGGCAAGTTGAGGTACATCTTGAAGGGGCCAACCTTTCTTAATCCAGCCTATAATAGGAGCCAATACAGTGTCTTTGGCAGTCTCTCTGGCAATTTGACATTTTACAAGAACAATTCAAACTAAACCAATGACATTCAAACCTACATACATAACAGGGGGTTATGTGTTTTCTTTCAAGCATTCAATCACATCGATATACCAGAACCACGAGAGCAATTTCATTCTTGGCATAATCAAAAGCATTTGTGGCATCCGGGAATCTACCAGTAGCAATTTTCTAGATAATCAACTTAATGTCTTCATTCTAAGTGCATGTATATATGTAAGTTAATTAGGAAGTTAATTTTCACAAATGGCAGAAAATCTACATTTTCCAGCAGAGCTTTGTCACTGTGCCAATTGCAAGTTAGACAAAGCATCTTAAGTTCCTGTATATTTTATCCTAGGCTGTAGTTGGAGCACATTAAACCAATTTAAAAATAGTCAGTTAATACATAGGGGTGAGAAATTAAAGACTTCACTTGTTCCACCACCCAAATTCACACATTAAATTGGTAGCATAACTTACATAGAAAGGAGATTGAACCATGTTATCTATGCATTTTTATGTGATGGAAATCTATTTATGGATCCAGATAAAATCTTTTAATGTGGAAAGCTTGAAAAACATGTGTCAGTTACATATACGACTTTAAACCTTAATGTCATATGTGGTATTATAATTATACTTCTAGCTAACTAATATAAAGTTGCATTCGTTTGATCAGTTTCTGTTTCCCAGCAAAATGGTTTCTTTAGGCTGTTACTTAAAATGTTAAAGATTGCTATTCCAACATTAAGGACAATCTGTATGTAGTATGAATGAACAACTCCTGTAAAGGAATAACATACATTTGTTCTTCAATAGCCTTTATCAAAAATGAAGGGTTTTAAAAAATAATATTCTTGGCTCCAAAACAATCAGTATCATCTGCACTGGTTCTGTATTGCTTAAAAGCAATTGTGCAGTCAAGGCTTGGCTAAAAAATACCTCTCCTTATTCAGGGTTCCTTACAAAAATTCAAAATAAATTCTGGTTTGGATACCAATTCTAGTTCAGGTTTTTGAACCAAACTGTAACATACCAATTGTCCTGAAGCATTATGTAATTTTGGAAGTTTTTCTATCATTGTTTAAATAGACATTCTTCTCATAAAGGCCTTCACCTGAATGTGATTATTTGAGAATAGTCATCAGTGAATCTTCAAACTATTCATCAAGAAGATGAAATGGCCTCTCTAATCATCTCTGTCATCTAGGGCTTTGGCATCTAGCAGACTCCTGGCAGACCAAGAGTTTTATGGGCCTTAAGAAGAATTTGTTTCACCATAGCTTTCCTGACAATTAAAAATAATATGGTCATCTGAGAACCAACATTCAGTACACCGGTTGTGATTCTAACCAGGGTCAGGTTTGCCCTTGCTTAGTAAAAAAATGCAGTTATTTTTTATCAGCAATTTTCCATAAAGTCTTTCCTATAAATAAAATGTTTTATTTGCAGAGCTATTTTTAAAGAATAATATTGTAGCCTTAGTTAAGTCAAATGTAAATCTCCTCTTCATTCTAAATGTGATCAGGACTGAAGTTTAGAAGCAGCTAGATGGTTGCTGTTATGTATGCAAGTTTAAAGTCATTGGTTTAGTTTGAACTGTTCTTGTAAAATGTAAGAAATGATTGGTTTAAAAAGTGTGGGAAAACCCTGCACTCTGATTGGCTGGCAACTATGGCTGCTGGCTATAAGTAGCAGCCATAGCCCAGCCAAGTTGGGTCCATTCGAGCTGTAGTCACTAAATAAACTCTTCACTGAAGCTCTTCGCGTCTGACTCTTCATGCAAACACAACTTGCACTGACGAGGATGGGATTTCCCTGAAGAAGGCGATCTGAAGAAAGCAGAAGAAGCGAGATGGCTGCGCTGAACACCCCCAGCCCCATTGATCTGGCGGCAGAAGACTGGGAATCAATATGCGGATCGCTTAAATGTATTTGAAAGGAAGCGACCTACGCCGACATCTCTGAGAAGCGGAAGAGGCGGTCTTCCTTACCTGCGGTCCGGCAGTCTTCAAGATGGCGAAGGCATTGGCAGAAGCTGCAGGCGTGAAAGGTAATGGAATGGCCTGATTTAGAAAAGCTTTAAGAGCCCATTCTGCGATATCGTGCCTCATTAGAGACATGAGTTTTAGGATCAAGGGGACGTTAACGACTTCGTGGCAAGCTTAAGAGACATGGGGGTGCATGTGAGTTTAACAGTTTGGAGGAGGCCATCTGCGATCGGTTTGTTCTAGGCCTCAAAGACAAGGTGCTGAGCAAATTATTATTAAAACCTAAGATCCGTTAAAGGAGCCATAGAAGGGCCTCCTCAGCAACCACTAAGTTCTCAGCGGCAGCCATGAAGAAAATTAACAAGGCCTCAAGCCATCCTGATGTGGAAAAAGTTGTGAGCAGATAGATTCTGAATCTGACTGTAGTGAGGTAGAGGAAGGAATTTATAGACTCAGAATGGAAAAGAAAAAGAAAGACCTGGGAAGAAAAAGGCAAGACTTTTATTGCAGAGGTTGTGGGGGCACCCACTGAATGCAAGTTTCTTGATACCATCTGCCTTGTGAAAAGAGTCATCTAGCAAGTCTGCAAATCATCCAGAACTCCTCCACACAGAGGAAATTTTCCTGACAAAGATTTCAAGCCCAACAACTTCAGTGAGAAATGGGGCAAACTCAGAAGCAAATGGGAAGAATGAAACTCATCAAACAGTCACCATTGGTCATTCTTCACCTTGAAAAGAAGAAAGTACATGTGAAGGTACTCATTGAAGGAAGGCCTTGCCAAATGGAAGTGGACTCAGGCTCCTATCTATCTATGGTGTCATGGGACACTATTCACAGCTACTTCTCAACATTCAGAAGAAACATTTCCAGAAGCAAGCACTGGCTCTTAAAGACCCAGGGAACAAGATTCCAGTAGTTGGAACAAGAGAATTCAATGTGAAGTTTAAAGGCCACACCAAATGTTTGCCCCTGACCATCGTGGACAAGGATGGCCCAAGCTTGCTGGGACTTGAGTGGTTCAATCCACTAGGCATCTAGGTGACTGGCATCAATCACGTGAGCAACTCTGAATGGGAGGAGGCCTTGAAGTCTGAGTTTCCAGAGGTCTTCAGCGGCGGATTGGGCAAGTATATGGGACCCCTATCACTTTCAACCTAGATCCCAAGGTGCCCCAATTGTTTAAAGCCAGAAGGGTCCCATTTGCTTTAAAGGAAAAAATTGATGCACAATTAGACAAATTAATAGCTCAAGGGGTTTTAGAGCCCACTGACCACTCCAGGTGGGAGACACCCATAGTCACACCAGTCAAGACTGATGGGTCAGTAAGAATCTGTGGAGACTATAAGGGGACACTGAACCATGCTGCAGCAGAAGCGCATACCCAGTTCCAGTGGTGCATCATCTGTTACATTCACTTGGCAGGGGTACAGTCTTTGCCAAATTGGATCTGGTCCAGGCATATCAACAACTAACAGTTGATTATGCCACTGCAGAGGCCCAAACCATTGTGACTCATAGAGGTGCCTTCAAATGTAAAGGTTACAATTTGGAGCGTGGCACCAGGCATCTTTCAAAGCCTTATGGAAAGAATGCTCCAAGGACTGCCAGGGGTAGTGCCTTACTTTGATGTGTTAATCTCTGCTGAAAATGACACTCAGTTACAAGAAAGACTCAGAGAGTTATTACCAGATTCAGGAAAGCAGGGTTAAATGTCAAGGAAGAAAAATGCACTCTTAAAACTGACAAGGTTGAGTTCCTGGGCTACATGATTGACAAGCATGGCATCCACCTACTGATGCCAAGGTTAAAGCAGAAGCTAGACCTAAATGCAAAACAGATTTGCAAGCCTTCCTTGGACTCATTAACTTTTATCACATGTTCCTACCTCAGACAACCATTGCTGAACCATTGCACAGATTACTTGACAGAAAGTCTGTTTGGGTCTGGGGAGAGGAAGGAACAATCAACATTTAACAGTATTAAAAGACTAATCACGTCTGATGCTGTACTGATACAGTTCTCTGAGAATTTGCCTGTTGTACTGACTTGTGATGCATCCCCTTTGGAGTGCTGGGGGGTTGAACCACAGGCTTCAGTGGGAGGAAAGCCCTATTGCATTTACTCTCACACTTTGACCAAAGCAGAGAGGAATTACAGCCAATTGGACAAGGAAGCATTGGCAATTGTTGCAGCTGTTAAGAAATTTCATGAATATCTGTATGGGAGAACATTTACCATTGTTACAGATCACAAACCTTTGTTAGGCATTGTGGCAGGAGACAAACCTACACCTACTATCCTGTCAAGAATGCTGAGGTGGACTGAATTTCTTGCTGCTTATTCATACAAACTCATCCACAGGCCTGGCAAAGACATTGGGCATGCAGATGCTTTGAGTGCTGCCCACTTCCTTCTCACAGAGGACTTTGCTCCTGAGACTTACACCTTTTCCTAGAAACTGTTGCCAAGCTTCCAGTACCGCTGCTGAAATTGCCAGAGACTGCCAAAGACACTTTATTGGCTCCTGTCATAGGCTGGATTAAGAAAGGTTGGCCTCTTCAAGATCTACCTCACACTGGCTCAACCTTTTAAGTCCAGGCAAACTGAATTATCTGTATTAAGAGGATGTATTTTGTGGGGTAACAGGGTGGTTATTCCTGCAAAACTGCAAAGAGTTTTGGAAATGTTACATGAGGGTCATCCTGGTATTGTAAGGATGAAGGGATTGGCCAGGAGTATGTATGGTGGCCAGGTATTGACAAAATGGTTGAAAACTGGGTTGCATCTTGTCCCAACTGTCAGGTAGTCAGGCCTGCCCCTCTCGCCCCCAGTAATGGGAATGTCCTAAGGGCCCGTGGTCCAGGATTCACATTGATTTTGCTGGCCAGGAGGGCACACCTTTCTTATTATAGTAGATGCATATTCCAAATGGCTAGAGGTAATCCCATGGCATCCACCACAACTGATGCTGTCATCAAACAGCTCAAAAACTTTTCGTAACCCGGGTTTGATGTTCTTGTCTCTGACAATGGCCCTCAATTTACATCCAACCTTTTGAATCCTATTTAGCACAACAGGGTATCAGACATGCTTACTGCCCCTGGGCACCCTTAGTCTACGGCCGGGCTAAAATGCATGTTTTACCAAGGAGGCTTCAGCAACTGGGTCCTGGGGACATCACTGAGAAAGTTGAAAAACTTCTTAGTGTTCAGCACATCACTCTAAACCATCTAATAACTTATCCCCAGCAGAGTTGTTGATGGTTGGAAACTTAGTCTTCCCTTGACTGCCTTCATCCCACTTCGCACCAACGCACCACTAGATTCCACTTTCAAAGTTAGCATTTCAGTGTGGGTGATTCTGTTTATGCTAAGAACCTTATGGGTGAACCTTTGTGGATTCCTGCTGACATAACTCAGATCACAGGCCCTCATTCTTACAGGGTGCAAACAGAGGATGGACTCCTCTGGAGCAGGCACATTGATCAACTTAGATCCAGGTTCTCTCAGGAACATGCACTTGTCTCCTAGTTCCCTCACCTGATGTCAATTGGAGGAAGGAGGAGGAGAGAAAATCAGCAAGCAAATCAACCCCATGTGTAACGAGCCATTACGACAGGAACCATTCCAAAACCTGTCACAATGCCAAAATCCATCCTTATAAGTGGAAGATTGTACATCACTACCTGACTTGGGTGCTGACATTGGGCTGGAGATGGGTTGGGAGGAGACCATATTCTAACAATCAAACAGGGTCTTCTTTCACAGGAAGTCCCAGTGGGGAAATAAGCA
>CM019150.1:46445992-46463735 GCA_009733165.1 Naja naja
TTTTTTGAAATGTTTGAATGAAACTAGAATTTGTGGAATGATGAAATAAGAATTTGCAATGAAATTGCAAATCTGACAGATAAAAGTACAAAAGTATAATGATTATGAAGATATGAGAGCTATTTGCGATTCAAATAGAAGGAAAGTATTTGGAAAAAATATAATAATAGAAAATATGTAAAGTATTGGTAAGATATAAAGCTGAATATGAAAGATGAATGTGTAATTACAGTCATTTTTGTACGAAATGTGAAAACCTGGAATCATGTTGTTCACTAAAAAGAGATGCTTTTAAAAATGTGGAAAATTGAAATAAAGCTTTATTTAAAAAAAAAAAACATTGGGAGCGAGGTTGAAGTTAACTCAGTTTGCATTTTAATGCGGACTTGCTCTATTTTACAATCCTGGACTTACGGTCAGCAGGTCCTTCAGAATCTATTTATTCTGGTATGACATCAGGTATTTCTATCCAGCTCTAAAATAAATGACTCAGGCTTGGAAACATCATTTAGTTTGGAGTTTGTAAATCATAAGATCTTTATCTTCAATTGAATGTTTGTTTCCACTAGGCCCTTCTTCTTTTGGCGCTTACAGAAATTCTATTTGATATAATCTCAAAAGTAAACAATTTCATTTATAAACCCATAAAGAACATTTGCATTGAGATGTGTTCTTTTTCAGTTTGTTTGGTTTTTTCCCCCTAGGACACCATTTACTAAAGCAACTAATATCTTTACTAGTTTAAGATGTGGGCGTCTTCTGAACAAGTACAACAAAAATTTGCTAAATGAAGCAAAACACTATAATAGATTTAATGATGTAGATTTATCTTCTAACACTTGTTTTGAGATCACAACAAATCATTAAAATCATTAACTCTCAGAGTAAATTAGATTACTGATTGAAATGCCTGGCCAATGCAATTACTAAACTGGCTGTTAAATTAACTGGGCTACACCAACAAATGAAGCATTTGTAACCATCATATCTCCATACGAGGATTAGGATAACCTTAACCTAAGGACAGAAACACAGGTAACCACACAATTTGGAAATAGAAAAAAACAGAAGAGAAAGTGGAGGCAGAATCCACTAGATAATACATACAAAGCATGGGTGAAAATCCCTCAGTGTATACAAAGCAATGTACTCAAATTGAAAGAAGTACATTAGATTTCAAACTTCATGAATTACTGAGCATAATAGCTCTTATTAACACATTACCACAGACACAGTTTTCCAAAATGTTGGAATACCCTATTTTTGAAATGGACCATTCTGGTAGCGAATAGCTTTTGTTTTCCCATCAGTAAGAGTGTATGCAGCATTGCACTTGCATGAGTTAATTGGAGTTTTCTGTAGCGGAGTTTTACTTTGAGTTGTGGTCATTTTGAGTGCAGATTTTTGTTAACTTATCTTTTTTTAATAATGTTGGGGCCACATTTTCTTCCAAAAAGAGTGTGATTTGGTGATCCAAACTTTGAAGAAACTGTTCTAACATGGTATGAAGAAGCAGAGAGTGATCTGAGTGAAGTGGAATCAGATTGCAGTGAAAAGTTTCCAATGGATGACAAGGAACCTGCCACCGCCAATTCTGATATCAGCGATGATGAAGTTCCGATGAAATTGATGACCAGGTACAATCTATGTTGTTGAATAATTTATATGGTAAGAACAAAGTCAAATGGTCTTCTGTACCTTTTGGTAGCAATGGATCCAGAACCAGTAAGTCACAATATTGTAGTGTAAAATTACCTGAACTCGACCAGCAGCTAGAGCAGTTATTATGACTTCATGTCTATAATAGTGTAGCCAAAATAGTACATCTGTGGTTAAGGGTTAGCACAGATTCAAAGCAATTATGGAAAATGTAGTAATATATAATTAATAGTTACCAAAGAGCCTATTTAAGTGTTGGTAGGAATAAATAGTTTGTGAACTGTATGATATAAAGAGCTTTTAAAATATGCTTGATCTGAAGCTTTCAACGGCGATGTAACAATGAAAGTGTTGTATTGAGATAAGACTGCGGAGACCTGTATACAAATATACTGAGTCCTGAAACTCCCTAGGTTATTTGAGGATGGTCATTATTCCCCAATGTACACCTTGGGACTGCAAAAATATCCATGACCATCAGATGGCAATATGATTTTACTATTTTTCAGTTTTTTTTTATCTGCCATCTAGTGGTCATAGGATTTTGCATCTCTCTGTCTCCCTCTCCCTCTCCCTCCCTCCCTCCTTCCCCCCCCTCATATATCTATATCTATATCTCGTGTGTGTCTTTGAGTTTGTGTGTGTGTGCAGTGTGCCTATTTTTAAAATCTTACCAGTACTGTCATATGTGTGTGTGTGTGTGTGTGTGTGTGTGTGTAAAATATAACAAGTTTGCTTTTAGTTCAGATTCTTCACATTGCCATGTAATTTATATTCACAACAAAATTATCTCAAGCTCCTTTCTGTGTTGTAAAACTGAGTCTATTTAAGTAAATACTGTATTAAATTATTCCAAGTACTCAGAAGACTGGAAGGATAATGACATAGCACATAGCACCATGTATACAGTACATGTGTCTGGGTGTAGCTGTTCAATTGTGTGTGGTTCTTTGTGACTGCCTGGACAAATCCTTGCAATTGTCTTGGCAAGGTTTTTCAGAAGTAGTTGCAATTGCCTCCTTCCTATGGCTAAGAGAAAATGACTGGCCCAAGTTCATCTGGTTGGTTTCATGCCCAAGGCATGACTAGAATTAACCCAGTTTCTAGTCTCTAACTGCTCCCCAGGCTGGCTCTCAGGTACAAGCATATATATATATACTGGTTTGCATTTTATAAATTGAATAACAACAATAACAACACAGCAAAAACCTGTGTGTGTTTTTATAATTTCTTGAACTTATATTTAACTTCTCCCATTCTTTATTTTAAGTATTAATAGTATCCAAACAATTCCCAAACTGTTATTTTTAGTATCTTTTCTTAAACATTAAAAGTTTTAAATAAAAAAGACAATATAATTTTGTTAAGGAAGCAAAGGATTATTTGCAAAGCAATAATAAGATTTTGAGCAGTTGTGCATTTTCTTTGTCAGGTTTGACATTATTTTGATCACTATTTTGAGGTTGTCTGGTAGCAAAAACTTTTTCTGTTCAATGAGATAATTGGGGGCACAAACACTCAAGATAGTTCTGCAGATATTTATAAAGCTTTTTTTTGTTATTGTCCCTAAATACTACTTAATCAGACAAGACATCTATTTTAGTTATAAATGCTATAATCTTTTGTTCACATAATTTCCCATCATTCTTTTGTAGCACAAATTAAACCTTTGTGTACTGAATTGCCAGTAGCAAAATATTCATTTACCAATATCCAATATCCAAATCACTAAAACAGTTCTCTGCTGGATATAACATGAAATTCTTTTCACATGATATTATTTTTGTTGATTTTTCACATATTAATTTTTGTACAACTTGTTCTAAGTTGTTTCTAATGCATGGATTTAGCAAATAACATTATAGTAATTATTGGTGTTAAGTTATATTGTGAAAACTATAAATCTCATGGTTAATGAATTAATGAAATGTTGATATCTAGAAGAAATAAAAATGAAAAAGGAATGTATAAAAAGAATGTGTGTATATGTGTATGCATGTGTGTATAAATACATGCACAATCTAATTTGGCTTCAGACAGTCTAACAATAGATTATTAAAATTAGATATTTATTTATTTATTTATTTATTAGATTTATGTCGGCCTCCCCATCTCCTCAAGACTCAGGCTGCTCACAATCAAAACATATAGTACAGTAGTTATTTAAAAGAATTAAATAATTTAAGCCCGATACAGACCAAATTAATGAATTAAAATTATCCCATGGCCCAGGTGAGGTAATCACAGCCCGACGGTCAAACAACCAGGTCTTTAAGTCGGCGCGCGAAGGTGCAGCGGAGGTCAGGGCCAGACGGAGGTCCAGAGGCAGTGCATTCCATAGGTCAGGGACCGCTACAGAATAGGCTCACTGGCCGGACCGTCAGCCGACATTGACTTGTCGCATGGGACCCGAGGAGTCCTGCCTATGTGTCCGACGGGACGGTGGCGCCTTCATATCGGCAGGAGCCGCTCCTTAAATATATTGTGGACCCATGTTGTGTAGGACTTTGAATGTTAAAGTCAGAACCTTGAATTCACACCGAGCGCAACCGCAACCAATGTAGGCGCCAAGAGGAGGGGGGGTAATATGGAGAATCGGGTAACTCCCATCACCACCGCCTGGCCGATTCTGCACCAGCTGCAACCTCCGGATGGTATGCAAGGCAGTCCTAAATAGAGAGCATTGCAGTAGTCGGAAGTCGGAGGTGACAAGGGCATGAGTGACTGTACGCAGGGCATCCCGTCCAGAAACGGGCTAAGCTGGCGCAACCAGCCGACTCCTGGGCAAAGGCTCCTGGCGACTGCCCACCTGATCCTCTAGCTGGAGCCGGTATCCAGGAGGACCCCAGGTTCCAGCCTATCCACAGGGGGGCAACACTCACCTATGGTCAAACGCATGGACATTCCTGACTGGTCCGAGATGCGTGTATGTACAGCCACTCAGTCTTGGCTGGGGACAAGCATGTTTCCTCCATCCAGGTCCGCACTGCCTTCCAGACACAGTCATCATGGAGAGGGCATTGATCTGGCCTGGGGTGGAGATGTATAGCTGAGTATCATCAGCATACTGATGGTATCTACCCCAAAACCACGGATGATCTCACCCAGCTGTTTCATGTAGATATTGAATAAGAGGGGGAGAGGACTGACCCCTGAGGGACCCCACAGGTGAGTACCTCGTCACCTCTGCCCCTCTGGTCACCGACACATGATCAGCCTGCGGAGGTGAGGAGAACCACCAAGTACAGTGCCCCCACTCCCAAGCCCCCGAGGCGCCGCAAAGGATACCATGGTCGATGGTATCAAAGCTGAGAGGTTCTAATAGGACCAGGACAGAGGAAAACCCTGTCCCGGCCCTCCAGAGATCATCCATCAGTGCGACCAATGCCGCCTCCGCTGAAACCAGGCCGGAAGCCCATTGGTACGGATCTAGGTAGTCCACTTCATCCAGGAAAAGTGGGAACTGCTGAGCCACCACATTCTCCACAACCTTCGCTAAAAACGAAGGTTGGAGACTGGACGAAAGTTGTCTAACACGGTCGAGTCCAGGGCAGGCTTCTTCAGGGCCTCACCACCGCCTCTTTCAGGGCGGAAGGACACCTCTCTAATGAAGCGCTGACCACTGCTCGAACCAACCGCAGGTGACCTCCCTGGTGGTATAAGCCAACCAAGAAGGGCACGGGTCCAACAAACATGTGGTGGAACTCAGCCGCATAATCCTGTCCATTTCATCCTCGAAACAGGATCGAACTCAGTCCAGATCATATCAGCCAGACTGTTTGCACCACGATCCTCAGACCACTGCAAGGTGGAGCACAACCCACTCAACTAAATTTTATCCAACAGATATTGACCAAATTCCTCAGCTCTTCCTCGAGAGGGTCCACCACCTCCCCGGATATAGGAGGGAGCGGTGGCCCTAAACAGGGCGGCTGGGCAGATTCTATGGACGCTATGAGGGTGGAGAGATAGGACCTTCTCGGCCCCTCATAGCTACCAGGTAAGTCCTAATATGGGCTCTTAACTGGATTCGATCAGATTGGGAGCGGGTGGCCCTCCACTTGCTCTCTAAACCCCTCCGACGGCGCTTCATCTCGGAGTTCCTCTGTATACCAGGGAGCCACCGGGATCCACGGCCTGAGGGGACGCATGGGGACAACTCTGTCAAGGGCAGCCCCAGCAGCCTGCTGCCAAGCCGCCGCCAGGTCCTCGCAGAGTTGTGGGCAAGGGAAGTGGGAAAAGACCCCAGTTCCGCCTGGAACCTCTCAGGGTCCATCAGCCTGGGGCGAACCATCTCAGTGGTTCCTCATCCCAGCGGTGGGGAGCGGCCTGTTGGAAGACCAGCCAAGGAGATAGTGATCAGACCATGGGACGGGCAGGGTCGCATATAGCCTGCCCTATATCACTCCGCCACCGCTCCAGACAAAACTAGGTCGAGGGTGTTTCTCATGAGTTGGGCCCTGAACCAACTGGGTCAGGCCCATGGCCCCATGGAGGCCATGAACTCCTGGACCACACCAGACGCCCAGGGAAGGCAGGTTAAAATCCCCCAGGACCATAAGCCCTGGGAGATCCACCACCCCCCAGAGGACGCCGAGAAGCCCAGGCAGGGCTGCTGCTACACAGCTGGGGAAAGGTATGTCAGCAGCAAGCCCACCCACCATTAGGCCCCCACCTCAAGAGGAGAGTCTCACCACCGCCATTCTCAGGAACGCAGCACTCCCTTGGAATCAAGGTCTCCGAATAACTACGGCCACTCCACCACCCTCCCCTGGGCTCGAGAGCTGCAAAATCCAAACCTGGGGGCATAAGTCAACAAGAGGGACCCCTCCTCTGGCCCCAACCAGGTCTCGTGATACAGGCCAGGTCCGCAGCCTCCTCCTCGATCAGCTCACGGAGGAGGGAGGATTTATTAGCCACGGACCTGGCATTAAAATACACCAGTCTGAGCCCAGGAGGCCCAGTTCCCTGCCCCCAAGGGAGGAGGTCATAGGGTCGGAGCCGCCACCGCCAAGATAGCGGGGCGTCCCAAAACATAATTTGGCCCCATGCCTCCTCGCCTCCTGCCAATCCCAGCCACCCTAGGGATTATGGTCCCCACCTGCACCCCCGGTCCCCATCAGCCCCCAGCCCCCCCTCCCCACTGACCGGGCCGTGATCCCACCCCCCAGCCATTTCCCACCCTCCTCCCTAGCCTTCTTAGAAAATTGGTTAAAATTTAAGTAAAGGCCCTAGTGACCCTCTTTTGCATTTTATTAGAGCCCGCCCCACCCTATCCCTCTGCCATGCCATCTCTCTGTTCCATAACCCATCCTCAGGTAGGCCGGAGATAGTACAATAGGGCAAACCCAGAGAGAGGGAGTTCTCTCAGGGCCTGCAATTCTGCTACCGTAAGATTGTATGGTAAAAGCATATTTAAAACGGACATGAGGGTTAAAGAGATGACAACTACAATAGCGGCAACAAAGTCTGGTATATAACTTGGTCTAGTCCGAGATATTATATTGTCCATTAGAGAGTCCAGATTCAAGACCAGGCTGCCCTCTCACGGCAGACCAGTGGGAGATGTCCAAACCTCGATCTGGAATAGGCCACGCTCTCACCGCTGGCATCTCCAATGTAAACCGTAGACAAAAGGTCTTAAATGGCTGCATAGGGAGGGAGTGTGTCCTTCTTGCTGGTCTCTCACTCCAGCAAGGGGCACAACCAGACCCCGCAGCCAAGAACCAAGATAAAGGGTATGGAGCCAGCTGGGATTTTACTCCCAGCAGGAAGAGTGCTTTGACGCTCCAGATAGATGACAAAGGATGGCAAAAGGACAGGCAACAGAAATAAGATGGAGAGAATAGCGCTGAGACCAGTAAGGGAGGCGGAAGTCCGCACATGATAGTCCCAGAGGAAGGCGGTTAGACCCATGGCGGATAGGGCTCCAGCAGAGAAACCATCCCAAAAAAGGTTGGGCTGACGATGGACTTCAGGTTCACCACCACTAGTTCTTCCCGAGTCCATAGAGTCACCTGCCAGTTAGCCATAGTCCTATGGGGAGGCAGAACTGCTGGTGTCTCCATTGCCTTCATGGCCAACCTGATCACACCTGGCAGGAATCCCTTCGACCTAAGGGCAGGGGCAATGCCACCTACCAAGACAGCCAGATGGGGATCAGCTATAATGCCCTCCGCCTCCATTCTGGTGACTCCTGAGGCTGCTTTTGGCTGCTCCTGGAGAGAAAACTGCCTCTTTGGGGCAGTCATCCCACTGTGGTAGCAACCCCTCAGCTGTTGTAGAATTCGGGCCTGCAGCAGCTGTAACTGTCATAACTGCCATTTCCGCCATCTTCCGCCGCTCGGAGGGTGCTGGGAGATCTAATATAAGGAGCCCAGTACCCTCGGCGCTTCCACTTCCGGTCGGCTATCATCGCGTCGCAGTCCCCAGACTCCGGGATCGTAGCTCCCTCCAAAACCCTCTCAGACAGCCGACAAACCCTCTTGCCGTTTGGAGCTTAGCAGAGAGCGACCATCACGGTGCGCATGCGTATGAAGGAATGGCACAATTTCAACAATAATTATTTATTGGCATGATTTATGAGGATGAAAAATGTGGTAAGACTAAGCAGTTGTCTCTTACCTTTCACTTCTCTTGAGCCATATTAACGTATTATTTTTGGCTTGTTCTGAAATGACATTACAAGTTTCCCAGTTTGGCCATAATAGACAACTATAATTTACTACAAGTTAGAAGAAATGTACTGAAACATTACCTGAATGTCCAGCCATTGTTTCTATGGATAAAAAGTAAGATATTTGAAGGGACCATCTTACTGCTTGTCTTTCCCAGAAAAGGACCAGGGGTGGGATTCTACCAGTTCGCACCTATTTGCTAGAACCGGTTGTTAACATTCTAAGCAGTTCAGAGAACCGGTTGTTAGAAGAAATTACTGGCCTAATCCTGTAAGGAAGGCAGGAAGGAAACATTCTGGTGTTGCTTACAGAAACTGCCTCTCTGTTAAGACTTATTACATTCTTGGCAGGACTAGACTTCTCTGTCTCCAGGAGTGACCATTTAAAGTTACAATGGCACTGAAAAAGTGACTTATGACAATTTTTCACACTTACGACTGTTGCAGCCATGAGAGGCCATTGTGTGCCTCGATGTGAGTGATATTGAGCTGGCCACACCCAGGCAATATCATGACCACCAAGCCATGTCCACCCAGTCACATGACCACCCCATCACACCCACCACCTAAGCCACGCCCACAGAACCGTTGTTAAAAATTTGAATCCCAACCCTGAACAGGACTATAATAAAATGGCAGAGTGCAAACCTTATCTGAAAATACTTCCATTTTAATCCATAAATTATTGTGACTTAAATGGATCCATAAATCCTTGGCAATAAGCAAATTAATTTCTCCCTACAATAAGGAATATTATCCTTCCAGATTGTCCATGGTAGGGACTAGGATCACTGAATAATTCTCTGGTTCTAATTATATATAGCAGCTCTGCTTCATGCTATGTGGCAGGATTCTACTTGTTTTCAGTGAAGCTAATGAAAATTAGTTGGAAATTTAAAACTTGATGTCAAGAGATTGGAGCATGACAAATTATTTGGACCCTTACTAATTTTCTTTGAGGAGCCCTAGAGAATTGGGGATATTCCAGAGGACCAAGGAACAACAAATATGACTTCACTCTTCAAGTGAAGAGGATCCCAGTAATTATTGGCTAGTAAGTCTAACCTTCATAGCTGAAAAGTTGTTGGAGGAGATAATAAACATATTGAAGACAACACTGGCATAATGGCTAAGAGTCAGCATGGCTTTATCAAAACTAGTTCAAATGTCATCTCCTCTGATAAGATGTTTACTTTGTTGGTGGAGGAATTCTGTTTCAACAAAACCTTTCACATGATATCTCAATAGCTAAAGCATGTTTTGATTAGCCCTAAAATAAAGGAAATCCACAATTGACTAGCTAATCACACACAGTACTGATTCCTAAACCTCAAATTGGAAAGCAGTTACCAGTGTGATCCCATGGGTATTAAGTCCAGATAGGGATATTAGCTAGAAAGGCAAATATTTATTTTATTTATTTATTTATTGGATTTCTAAGCCGCCCCATCTCCCTGAGGACTCAGGGCGGCGTACAAACATGAAAACAATTACAAAGTATACAATTAAAAAGAGATTAAATAAGAAACCCAATTTAGAGTTAAAACACTAAAAACAATCATTAAAACACCCATCCCCCTCACAGTCCAGGTCAGCGAGTTGGAACAACCATGTTCATTCTGGATTGCATCGTAGAAGCATTCTGTCAAAGACAGATGTATTCCTTATTCTCCTCTACCATGCACTGATGAGACTACATCTAGAGGAATATGTATGATTCTGAGCAACACAATTCTAGAAAAATATTGACAGGTTAAACAGGTTCAGAGGATGGTGACAAACATGAAAAAGAGACTCAAGAGTTTGTTCAAAAACAAGTTGAAGGAACTTGGAATTTTCAGACTGGAAAGAAATAGATTGAGGTGAGACATATAAGTGGTCAAATATCTAAATGATGTAATAGAGATGTTTTTTAATTGCTAGAGGAACTAGGATTAGAAACAATGGGTTATTTCAATTCAACTTTGATGCCACGAGCTTTCAACTAATTCAGATAATCAGTTTCAGCTATCTAGGTTTTATTTAAATATAATGAAATAAAATCCTTGAATACCCTGGCTATCATTTGCTTGTGAATTCTGTCCAATAAGTTGTAAACTGATAAGAACTATTCACAATATGTTTTTCAACCTGTAGCAGTTAGCCTGAGTATAGACAATATATGTTTGTCCAGTTTTAAAGCAATTGCACTGGCTTCTGGTTTATTTCTAGATATTGTGTAATAAAAATATAGTCTTAAAATGGTTGAGGACTGACATCTTAAAGACTGTTTTCTGCAAAGAATATTTACACCTCACTGTGAAGAAAGTAGCCAAGGTTCATTGTCAGTAGTAAAGCAGTGGTGGGATTCAAAAATTTTTACTACCGGTTCTGTGGGCGTGACTAGGCTTGATGGGCATGGCTTGGTGGGCATGGCTTGGTGGGCATGGCAGGGAAAGATACTGTAAAATCTCCATTTGCACCCCACTCCAGGGGAAGGATACTGCAAAATCCCATTCCCTTCCCACCCCACTAACCTACTTTCCAGCTCTGTTCTCCTGTGCAGGGCAACAAAAAAAGACCCAGCCGATCAGCTGGGACTCGGGAGGCAGAGAGTAGATGGGGCGGAGCCAGTGAGAGGTGGTATTTCGAATTACTCAAAATTTCTGCTACCGGTTCTCCAGAACTGGTCAGAACCTGCTGAATACCACCTCTGTAGTAAAGGTAATGAAGGTCATAAAGCCTGTTAGTAGCAGGGTCCTTGTTCCAGGCATTCCATCTCAGGAAGATTTCAGGATACCCTAACACTTGAACTGAAAATCTGTCTTTATTTGTCCAAATCCTTTCCATTCTGTTAATTTTACTTCTTCCTTCTGCTGATACATTCTCTGCTGCAGTGCCTTAATTCCTTTTTAAATTATGTTATTGGTTCCTATTTTATGAGATTTTAATTGCCTCATAAACCACTCTTGTAATCTAGCTTGGATTAAAGAATGAAGACTTAAATTGCAAATGAAATAAATAAACAGGACACTGCAGAAATTGAATACTTAATGCTTTTTTTAAAAACCATCAGATCTTACAGGGTTTGCTCATGGTGATAAGGGATACTATGGCTGTTTGCAACAAGGACAGTTGAATTCTAGGGAAATATTATTGAGAGAAGAATTTAAGGGAAAGATCAGTTTTGAGTCCTTTATGCTCAACCTTATTACTTCTTGTATTAATCCATTAAAATGTAATACCTCTGATGTTTAAAAAATCTTAAAAACATATATAAGTAGTGCTTGTTTACTAAAAGTAATTGGAGCCAGGATGTGGTTGTAAGGCGTGACATTATGTGACTGCATCATTGTACAAAGGAAGTTCCAACAGTCCCATGTTAGGCAAACCCCTTATGGTCATAGCACCCCACAGTTGTGTGATTGCCATTTGTGACCTCTACCAGCTTCCCCATTGGCTTTGCATGTTGAAAGAGAGAAGTGAAGGTTTCAAATACTAATCATAGGACTGCAGGATGCTATGATGTTGTGTTGTGAGCTGATTGCAAAGACCCCAAACTGGGGATGTGATGATAGCCACAGTATAAGGGCAGTCATAAGTCCCCCTTGTTCAGTGCCATTGTAATTTCAGACACTTGTTGAATAAATGGATGTTAAACCTTTAGACTGTATATTCTATTATATATATTCTTCTGAAGATTGGTAAGGAAATGCTAGTAATTTAGGGCTAATTCAATTTTTATCATGAGGGCAAGATGCACTAGCGAAAGAATACAGAAAACTTATGAACAACTCACTCCTACCAATGCACACCAACCTTCCTCATTTATCAACTGGAAGCCTGGCACTTGCACAACATCTGCCCAACCACATCAATTCCCAATGGAAAACATATGGGTCACTGAATGCTCAGCCATACGCAGATATATAAATGATACCATAGAAAAGGTGCCAGGCTTTGAATTACCATGTCAGCAGTGGACAATTCTGAATAAAATTTGCACCTCACACAGCATCTGCTGGGACTCATTGTATAAATGGAAGCATAATATCCTCCCCTGGCTACAGCGTCCCATGTCAAACTGTAAATCACATCGTGACCGGTTGTAAGCTGAGTGAATATACCGGACCAATATCTGATTTTTTTAAAAATATAAATGATGTGCACTTTAATAGTTAGATGGCCTAGACATTGGTATTTGAACATAGATCTTCTTAACATTTATATTTTATTGTGTTTTATTAATCTAAGTGAAATGATAATACATATTGCTAGTCCACATATGATATGTCATACACTAAATAAATAAATATTTATGCTTTTCAAACCAATGATTCACATCTCTTCAGTTAAAGGAGTTCACCAGAAAGAATAATTGCAGCATATAATATAAGGACAAAGCCACCTTTTTTAAAAAGGAAAAGTGAACTTTCTTCTGGGCTACTGTTCCAGAATGCTCTGAAAGGCCCAGAATATAGGGCTTTCTGATGAGTCCTCTTCTTGCCAGCTAACTCTTCCTATCATTTATGCTTCCCCTTTTATGAAGATAGTAAGAGAGTCAGCAAGGTAGAATGAAGACAAGCTCTTGCTTCTGAATTATTTATGAAAACTATCAGAAACACATTGAGCTTTCTAGTTCACAACATGGGTTTGTATCCCTGCTCAGTCAGATTCACTATTTATCTTCTACAGGCATTGCTCCTGAAATCTCATCTTTCCGAAAGTTTTATATATATATAAATCAAAGAGATATAGAACCATTTTAGATCCAGGGAAATTACACCAAGTTCCCAAGGAAATCTCACATTGTTGAGAATCACCTAGGGACTCACTCACCAAAACTTTTCATTAATATGTTGGAAAACTAGAGTAGACCACAATGTCCTTAAAAACTTATGCCATGCCCCTGCTTCCTACTCTCATCTTTGAATGAAGGCTTTTGAAGGATCTGAAATTTGGGAGATGATGATATTTTAAGGCTACACTGTTACACTTAACTAACCACACCCTAGTAATATTTGGCAGGTCTGCTTGCTCATCCCTCACAAAGTTGTGTATGAATGAGGTCTTATTGGAGATGGATGTGACCTCATTAATGTGAGGTTATGATCATCAGCAATTCTGACATCTAGTACACAAAATGGGACCACTGGGTCAGAAGTGATTACTTTGATTGTTTATAGTATAAACAGTTTTCACAGTGAGGGTCATCTCCAGATATTGCATTCCTCTAGAATGTTTTATCATAGCATAGTTGTCATCACACTGCCAATTGATGCTCCATTTCAGCATTTTAAATGGTGGTTGTCATGCTCTCCCAGCAGACTGTAGTTGCCAGAGTTTTATCATGTAGCATCACTTACACAAAGACCATTGGAGCTATTCCTCTAAAAGTAATACTGACATCTTTGGAGCTCACTCACACGCAGGTCAAGCCCAGTCAGGAATTCCACAACTACTGTCTCCTAAACTAGTTCACTGGTAGAGGCTACCAATTTATGGGAAACTATATATATTAAAACTTCCCAAAACTTACCATCCTATAAAAACATCAAATTAAAAAATAGCAAGAAATGTATAAAATAAATTTTGATAATAACAATTACAACATCAATAACAACATGTCTGTAAGCCATTTTCACAGGGAAGAAAACCTTTTAGAATTTATCATGAAGATTTTGGAAGACTTAATTTTGCATATCTTCTTTGCTATCTTTGCTGAAGCTTTTCAGCAATATATAACTATAAACTTTAACAGGATGCAACTATTTCTTTGACACTTCTCTTTACCTTTCCTCTAATTCTCCTCATCCACCCCGATCAAATAAATGTAACTAAACACATTCCTACCTCACAGATTTTATTGCTACTAATGAAAGTTATCCATCCAAGCTAATGACCTTAATTATTTTCTCACATATGGATATTTTTTTCCTGTACTTCCTAAAGCTTTCCTGAACTTCCTAAAGCTAAATGACATTACAATTCTAGTATTCTGTCTTGCAGTGCTTGCATTTTATGTTTTACTGCACTAGAATTATTAGCACTGTTCTGACCTAGTGAGTTCACACATTGCTTTGATAAAATTATGTAAAATTTATCTGATAAACTGTATTCACATTTTAAAAGCACTAAAGATAATCACAATTTTAAGATGAAAATTTCAAATACTATAGATTGGAAATCAGTGCTACAAAATGAGATTTCTGCTAAAACACGAGGGGGTCCTAACTTCTCTCTGAAGCCATCTGTTCAAGGTGTTTGGTGGGATGTTTTTGTTTCCCACTTTCATGATAATTTTTGAAGCAGAAGCTTAAAAATAGTGAGCTTGCCTTGAATGTTAATTATTACTGATACATAGCTGAGTTATGTATCTTCCTACCTTCCTAGATTATGGAAATAAATAGAACAAAGCTCCTTGTCTATGATCAGTCTAATGACAGACCATTTTTTCTGGTTTAGAGGCCAGGATGCAAACCACTGGGTTTGAAATGTTATAATAAAAAGAATGCTAAGTAAACTTTTAGGGTTTTTTCCAGTTCAGTGATTCCATGGTTCCAACAAAATTTTTAAAACTAACAACGGGGGTTTAGGCATTGGACAACATGCTACTGATATTTATTCCATATCTACTTTTTCACAACCTTTGCAAGGAAGTGATAGCATCACCTGCTTTGTCTGAACAAATCCTTTCAAATACACAGTTATAGTAAAAGATGTTTAAGTGAACCTGAGCTTTTTCCATCTCCTTCCATAATATTGCACAATGTTGCAGGTTCAGCTTCACATCCTATGTTTCTACTTTCCAGGACATTTTTCTTTTTGACATCAAACATTTGTCTTGGACTTTGAAAGCCATTGCCCAGTCAGAGAAAATAGGTTGTCAACTCTTAGTGAGATATTCCCTGGTGTTAACTGTAGGAAGGCAGAAAGAGAAAGGAAGGAAGGAAGGAAGGAAGGTAGGAAGGAAGGAAGGAAGGAAGGAAGGAAGGAAGGAAGGAAGGAAGGAAGACAATGAAACAACGAGCCAATTTTTTAACCAAAATAACAGCCTGCTTTGATTCCACTGCAACATGAAATTGTTTTAATAATTCATTTTACACAGAACAAAAATAATGGGTGTATGAAAATACTGTGTAATGACATGTTTAGTATTTTGTTTCAGAATATTCCTATATTTACTCAAATTACAGACAAGAATATATTTTGAGTGTGTATAGTATATCTACATAGCTAATTTCTCATAAGCTTCTGATCAATTTATGTACCTATTTCATTTTCCTGTTAGATTACAACTGTTAAGTTTGCATGAAGAGACAGACGTGGAGTGCTTCAAGCTCTTTGTTTATTAGTGACTACAGCTCAGAACAAACCCACTTTGGCTGGGCTGCGGCTGCTAATAGCCAGCAGCCGCGGTTGCCAGCCAATCAGAGTGCAGGGTTTTCCCACACTTTTAAACCAATCATTTCCAACATTTTACAAGAACAGTTCAAACTAAACCAATGACTTCAAACCTACATACATAACACCCCTCCCCACTAGGTTCAGTCCATACTCAAACCCCAACCTATCTAATGTATTCTTTTAAATAGGTGGGGCTCTTACATGTATGTTGAGACCTCGTGGTTCAGATGTTTTAAGGTTCTCACCTTGTGAGAGAGGAAATGTGTCTGCTGACATTTCCTTACTAGGACTTGTAGTAATGGTAGAACCTGTTTGGTTACTACAACCTGGTCTCTCCTCCCAATCCATCTCCAACCCAATGTCAGCACCTAAATCAGGTAATGATGTGCAATCTTCCATTTGTGAAAATGGTTGTTGGTATTGTGACAGGTTTTGGGATGGTTCCTGTCGTGTTAGCTCGTTACACATGGGGTTGATTCTTGCTTTGATTACTTTCATAATCCTCCCCTTCCCCTAGAAGAGGCAGTAGGTATGGGAACCAGAGAGGAGCAAAGCAATGCTCCTGAGGCAATCTGGATCTTAACTGATCAATGTGCCTGCTCCAGAGGACACCATCCTCTGTTTGTACCCTGTAAGATCGAGGGCCTGTGATTTGGGTTATCTCAGCAGGAATCCATAAAGGTTCACCCATAAGGTTCTTAGCATAAACAGAATCACCCACAGTGAACGTGTGAAGTTTGCTAGTGGAATCTAGTGGTGTGTTGGGTGCGTAAGTGGGATGAAGGCGGTCAAGGGAGACCTGAGTTTCCTACCCATCAACAACTCTGCTGGGTATAAATTAGTTGAGGGGTTGGGAGTGATATGCTGAACACTGAGAAGTTTTTCAACTCTCTCAGTGATATCCCCTGGACCCAATTGCTGAAGTTTTTCCTTGGTAAATCGTACCATACGTTCAGCCCGGCCATTAGCCGAAGAATGCCAGGGGGATGTCAGGGCATGTCTGATACCCTGTTGTGCTAGATATGATTCAAAAAGGTTGGATGTAAATTGAGGGCCATTGTCAGAAACAAGCACATCAGGTAACCTGTGAGTTACAAAAAGCTTTTTAAGCTGTTTGATGACAGCTTCAGTTGTGGTGGATGCCATAGGGATAACCTCTAGCCATTTGGAATATGCATCTACTATAATAAGGAAAGTGTGCCCTCTGATAGGGCCAGCAAAGTCAATGTGAATCCTGGACCATGGGCCCCTAGGACATTCCCATTCCTGTTTGGGGGCGAGAGGTGGGGCAGGCCTGACTACCTGACAGTTGGGACAAGAAAAACCCAGTTTTAACCATTTTGTCAATGCCTGGCCACCATACATAACTCCTGGCCAATCCTTCATTCTGACAATACCTGGATGACCCTCATGTAACATTTTCAAAACCTCTATTTTGCAGTTTTGTAGGAATAACCACCCTGTTACCCCACAAAATACATCCTCTTAATACAGATAATTCAGTTTGCCTGTATTTAAAAGGTTGGGCAAGTTGAGGTACATCTTGAAGGGGCCAACCTTTCTTAATCCAGCCTATAACAGGAGCCAATACAGAGTCTTTGGCAGTCTCTCTGGCAATTTGACATTTTACAAGAACAATTCAAACTAAACCAATGACATTCAAACCTACATACATAACAGGGGTTATATGTGTTTCTTTTTCAAGCATTCAATCACATCGATATACCAGAACCACGAGAGCAATTTCATTCTTGGCATAATCAAAAGCATTTGTGGCATCCGGGAATCTACCAGTAGCAATTTTCTAGATAATCAACTTAATGTCTTCATTCTAAGTGCATGTATATGTGTAAGTTAATTAGGGAAGTTAATTTTCACAAATGGCAGAAAATCTACATTTCCCTTTAGAGCTTTGTCACTGTGCCAGGATTGCAAGTTAAAAAGCATCTTAAGTTCCTGTATATTTTATCCTGGGCTGTAGTTGGAGCACATTAAACCAATTTAAAATAGTCAGTTAATACA
>CM019150.1:46464735-46497059 GCA_009733165.1 Naja naja
GCTCACAATCAAACTATAGTACCAGTAGTTATTTAAAAAATTTAAATAATTTAAGCCCGATAAGACCAAATTAAGGTGAATTAAAATTATCCCATGGCCCAGGTGAGGTAATCACAGCCCATTTGGTCAAACACCAGGTCTTTAAGTCGCGGCGGAAGGTGCGGAGGTCAGGGGCCAGACGGAGTCCAGAGGCAGTCATTCCATAGGTCAGGGACCGCTACAGAATAGGCTCGTCGCCGGGGGACCGTCAGCCGACATTGACTTGTCCGACGGACCCGAGGAGTCCTTGCCTATGTGTCCGCACGGGACGGGTGGCGCTCGACATCGGCAGGAGCCGCTCCCTTAAATATTGTGGACCCATGTTTTGTAGGACTTTGAATGTTAAGTCAGAACCTTGAATCTCACCCGAGCGCAACCGGCAACCAATGTAGGCCGCGCAGGAGGGGGGTAATATGGGAGAATCGGGTAACTCCCATCACCACCCGCGCGGCCGCATTCTGCACCAGCTGCAACCTCCGGATGGTATGCAAGGGCAGTCCTAAATAGAGAGCATTGCAGTAGTCGAGTCGTGAGGTGACAAGGGCATGAGTGACTGTACGCAGGGCATCCCGGTCCAGAAACGGGCGAAGCTGGCGAACCAGCCGACCTGGGCAAAGGCCCCCCTGGCGACGGCCCCCACCTGATCCTCTAGCTGGAGCCGTGTATCCAGGAGGACCCCCAGGTTCCGCGCCCTATCCACAGGGGGCAACACCACTCCCCCTATGGTCAACGATGGACATTCCTGACTGGTCCGAGATGCCGGTATGTACAGCCACTCAGTCTTGGCTGGGTTGAGCCGAAGCATGTTTCCGTCCATCCAGGTCCGTACCGCTTCCAGACAGCGAGTCATCACGGAGAGGGCATCACTGATCTGGCCTGGGGTGGAGATGTATAGCTGAGTATCATCAGCATACTGATGGTATCTTACCCCAAAACCACGGATGATCTCACCCAGCGGTTTCATGTAGATATTGAATAAGAGGGGGGAGAGGACTGACCCCTGAGGGACCCCACAGGTGAGTACCCTCGGGGCCGACCTCTGCCCCCCCGTCAACACCGATTGCGACCGCCCCGTGAGGTAGGAGGAGAACCACCGAAGTACAGTGCCCCCCACTCCCAAGCCCCCGAGGCGTCGCAAAAGGATACCATGGTCGATGGTATCGAAAGCCGCTGAGAGGTCTAATAGGACCAGGACAGAGGAAATCCCCTGTCCCGGGCCCTCCAGAGATCATCCATCAGTGCGACCAATGCCGTCTCCGTGCTGAAACCAGGCCGGAAGCCCGATTGGTACGGATCTAGGTAGTCCACTTCATCCAGGAAAAGTGGGAACTGCTGAGCCACCACACTCTCCACAACCTTCGCTAAAAAACGAAGGTTGGAGACTGGACGAAAGTTGTCTAACACGGTCGAGTCCAGGGCAGGCTTCTTCAGGAGGGGCCTCACCACCGCCTCTTTCAGGGCGCGGGAAGGACACCCTCTTAATGAAGCGTTGACCACTGCTCGGAACCAACCGCAGGTGACCTCCCTGGTGGTATAAGCCAACAAGAAGGGCACGGGTCCAACAAACATGTGGTGGAACTCAGGCGCCGCATAATCCTGTCCATTTCATCCTCGGAAACAGGATCGAACTCAGTCCAGATCGTATCGCCAGACTGTTGCACCACGATCCTCAGACCACTGCAAGGTGGAGCACAACCCGCCCCGAATCCCGAAATTTTATCCAAAGATATTGACCAAATTCCTCAGCTCTTCCCCGGAGAGGGTCCACCACCTCCCCCGGATATAGGAGGGAGCGGGTGGCCCTAAACAGGGCGGCTGGGCGGTTCTGCGGACGCTATGAGGGTGGAGAGATAGGACCTTTCTCGCCTCCCTCATAGCTACCAGGTAAGTCCTAATATGGGCTCTTAACTGGATTCGATCAGATTGGGAGCGGGTGGCCCTCCACTTGCTCTCTAAACCCTCCGACGGCGCTTCATCTCTCGGAGTTCCTCTGTATACCAGGGAGCCACCCGGGATCCACGGCGCCTGAGGGGACGCATGGGGACAACTCTGTCAAGGGCAGCCCCAGCAGCCTGTTGCCAAGCGGCCGCTAGGTCCTCGGCAGAGTTGTGGGCAAGGGAAGTGGGAAAAGACCCCAGTTCCGCCTGGAACCTCTCAGGGTCCATCAGGCGTCTGGGGCGGAACCATCTCAGTGGTTCCTCATCCCAGCGTGGGGAGCGCCTGTTGGAAGACCAGCCGAAGGAGATAGTGATCAGACCATGGACGGGCAGGTCGTACAGTTAGCCTGCCCTATATCACTCCGCCACCGTTCCGAGACAAAAACTAGGTCGAGGGTGTTTCCCCCTCATGAGTTGGGCCTGAACCAACTGGGTCAGGCCCATGGCCCCATGGAGGCCATGAACTCCTGGACCACCCAGACGCCCCCCAGGGAAGGCAGGTTAAAATCCCCCAGGACCATAAGCCCTGGGAGATCCACCGCCACCCCCGAGAGGACGTCGAGAAGCCCAGGCAGGGCTGCTGCTACACAGCTGGGGAAAGGTATGTCAGCAGCAAGCCCACCGACCATTAGGCCCCCACCTCAAGAGGAGAGTCTCACCACCGCCTATCTCAGGAACGGCGACCTCCCTTGGAATCAAGGTCTCCCGAATAACTACGGCACTCCACCACCCTCCCCTGGGCTCGAGAGCGGTGCAAAATCCGAAAACCTGGGGGGCATAAGTCAACAAGAGGGACCCCTCCCTCTGGCCCCAACCAGGTCTCGGTGATACAGGCCAGGTCCGCAGCCTCCTCCTCGATCAGCTCACGGAGGAGGAGGATTTATTAGCCACGGACCTGGCATTAAAATACACCAGTCTGAGCCCAGGAGGCCCAGTTCCCGTGCCCCAAGGGAGGAGGTCATAGGGTCGGACGCGCCCCGCTCGAAGATAGCGCGGGCGCGGTCCCAAACATAATTTGGCCCCATGCCTCCTCGTCTCCTGCCAATCCCAGCCACCCTAGGGATTGCGGTCCCCCCTGCACCCCCGGTCCCCATCAGCCCCCAGCCCCCGCCCCTCCCCACCGCGAACGGGCCGTATCCCACCCCCCAGCGCCATTTCCCACCCTCCTCCCTAGCCTTCTTAGAAAATTGGTTAAAAATTAAGTAAAGGGGCCCTAGTGACCCTCTTTGCATTTTATTAGAGCCCGCCCCCCCCTATCCCTCTGCCATGCCATCTCTCTGGGTTCCATAACCCATCCTCGAGGTAGGCCGGAGATAGTACAATAGGGCAAACCCGAGAGAGAGGGAGTTCTCTCAGGGCCTGCAATTCTGCTACCGTGTAAGATTGTATGGTAAAAGCATATTTAAAACGGACATGAGGGTTAAAGAGATGACAACTACAATAGCGGCAACAAAGTCTGGTATATAACTTGGTCTAGTCCGAGATATTATATTGTCCATTAGAGAGTCCAGATTCGAAGACCAGGCTGCCCTCTCACGGCAGACCAGTGGGAGATGTCCAAACCTCGATCTGGAATAGGCCACGCTCTCTCACCGCGGGCATCTCCAATGTAAACCGTAGACAAAAGGTCTTAAATGGCTGCATAGGGAGGGAGTGTGTCCCTTGCTGGTCTCTCACTCCAGCAAGGGGCACAACCAGACCCGCAGCCAAGAACCAAGATAAAGGGTATGGAGCCAGCTGGGATTTTACTCCCAGCAGGAAGAGTGCTTTGACGCTCCAGATAGATGACAAAGGATGGCAAAAGGACAGGCAACACGAGAAATAAGATGGAGAGAATAGCTGCTGAGACCAGTAAGGGAGGCGGAAGTCCGCACATGATAGTCCCAGAGGAAGGCGGTTAGACCCATGGCGGATAGGGCTCCAGCAGAGAAACCATCCCAAAAAAGGTTGGGCTGACGATGGACTTCAGGTTCACCACCACTAGTTCTTCCCGGAGTCCATAGAGTCACCTGCCAGTTCGTTAGCCATAGTCCTATGGGGGAGGCAGAACTGCTGGTGTCTCCATTGCCTTCATGGCCAACCTGATCACACCTGGCAGGAATCCCTTCGACCTAAGGGCAGGGCAATGCCACCTACCAAGACAGCCAGATGGGGATCAGCTATAATGCCCTCCCGCCTCCATTCTGGTGACTCCTGAGGCTGCTTTTGGCTGCTCCTGGAGAGAAAACTGCCTCTTTGGGGCAGTCATCCCACTGTGGTAGCAACCCTCAGCTGTTGTAGAATTCGGCCTGCAGCAGCTGTAACTGTCATAACTGCCATTTCCGCCATCTTCCCCGCCTCGGAGGGTGCTGGGAGATCTAATATAAGGAGCCCAGTACCCTCGGCGCTTCCACTTTCCGTGCGGCTATCATCGGTCGCAGTCCCCAGACTCCGGGGATCGTAAGCTCCCTCCAAAACCCTCTCAGACAGCCGACAAACCCTCTTGCCGCTTGGAGCTTAGCAGAGAGCGACCATCACGGTAGGCATGCGCACGAGGTATGAAGGAATGGCACAATTTCAACAATAATTATTTATTGGCATGATTTATGAGGATGAAAAATGTGGTAAGACTAAGCAGTTGTCTCTTACCTTTCACTTCTCTTGAGCCATATTAACGTATTATTTTTGGCTTGTTCTGAAATGACATTACAAGTTTCCCAGTTTGGCCATAATAGACAACTATAATTTACTACAAGTTAGAAGAAATGTACTGAAACATTACCTGAATGTCCAGCCATTGTTTCTATGGATAAAAAGTAAGATATTTGAAGGGACCATCTTACTGCTTGTCTTTCCCAGAAAAGGACCAGGGTGGGATTCTACCAGTTCGCACCTATTTGCTAGAACCGTTGTTAACATTCTAAGCAGTTCAGAGAACCGGTTGTTAGAAGAAATTACTGGCCTAATCCTGTAAGGAAGGCAGGAAGGAAACATTCTGGTGTTGCTTACAGAAACTGCCTCTCTGTTAAGACTTATTACATTCTTGGCAGGACTAGACTTCTTGTCTCAGGAACATCTCTGGAGTTTTTTCCCCTCCTTTGTTGGTACTTTGCTTGTGTGGAGTGACCATTTAAAGTTACAATGGCACTGAAAAAGTGACTTATGACAATTTTTCACACTTACGACTGTTGCAGCATCCCCACAGCCATGAGAGGCCAGGTGAGGAGATGTGTGCCTCGATGTGAGTGATATTGAGCTGGCCACACCCAGGCAATATCATGACCACCAAGCCATGTCCACCCAGTCACATGACCACCCCATCACACCCACCACCTAAGCCACGCCCACAGAACCGGTTGTTAAAAATTTGAATCCCAACCCTGAACAGGACTATAATAAAATGGCAGAGTGCAAACCTTATCTGAAAAATACTTCCATTTTAATCCATAAATTATTGTGACTTAAATGGATCCATAAATCCTTGGCAATAAGCAAATTAATTTCTCCCTACAATAAGGAATATTATCCTTCCAGATTGTCCATGGTAGGGACTAGGATCACTGAATAATTCTCTGGTTCTAATTATATATAGCAGCTCTGCTTCATGCTATGTGGCAGGATTCTACTTCGTTTTCAGTGAAGCTAATGAAAATTAGTTGGAAATTTAAAACTTGATGTCAAGAGATTGGAGCATGACAAATTATTTGGACCCTTACTAATTTTCTTTGAGGAGCCCTAGAGAATTGGGGATATTCCAGAGGACCAAGGAACAACAAATATGACTTCACTCTTCAAGTGAAGAGGATCCCAGTAATTATTGGCTAGTAAGTCTAACCTTCATAGCTGAAAAGTTGTTGGAGGAGATAATAAACATATTGAAGACAACACTGGCATAATGGCTAAGAGTCAGCATGGCTTTATCAAAACTAGTTCAAATGTCATCTCCTCTGATAAGATGTTTACTTTGTTGGTGGAGGAATTCTGTTTCAACAAAACCTTTCACATGATATCTCAATAGCTAAAGCATGTTTTGATTAGCCCTAAAATAAAGGAAATCCACAATTGACTAGCTAATCACACACAGTACTGATTCCTAAACCTCAAATTGGAAAGCAGTTACCAGTGTGATCCCATGGGTATTAAGTCCAGATAGGGATATTAGCTAGAAAGGCAAATATTTATTTTATTTATTTATTTATTGGATTTCTAAGTCGCCCCATCTCCCTGAGGACTCAGGGCGGCGTACAAACATGAAAACAATTACAAAGTATACAATTAAAAAGAGATTAAATAAGAAACCCAATTTAGAGTTAAAACACTAAAACAATCATTAAAACACCCATCCCCTCACAGTCCAGGTCAGCGAGTTGGAACAACCATGTTCATTCTGGATTGCATCGAGAAGCATTCTGTCAAAGACAGATGTTTTCCTTATTCTCCTCTACCATGCACTGATGAGACTACATCTAGAGGAATATGTATGATTCTGAGCAACACAATTCTAGAAAAATATTGACAGGTTAAACAGGTTCAGAGGATGGTGACAAACATGAAAAAGAGACTCAAGAGTTTGTTCAAAAACAAGTTGAAGGAACTTGGAATTTTCAGACTGGAAAGAAATAGATTGAGGTGAGACATATAAGTGGTCAAATATCTAAATGATGTAATAGAGATGTTTTTAATTGCTAGAGGAACTAGGATTAGAAACAATGGGTTATTTCAATTCAACTTTGATGCCACGAGCTTTCAACTAATTCAGATAATCAGTTTCAGCTATCTAGGTTTTATTTAAATATAATGAAATAAAATCCTTGAATACCCTGGCTATCATTTGCTTGTGAATTCTGTCCAATAAGTTGTAAACTGATAAGAACTATTCACAATATGTTTTTCAACCTGTAGCAGTTAGCCTGAGTATAGACAATATATGTTTGTCCAGTTTTAAAGCAATTGCACTGGCTTCTGGTTTATTTCTAGATATTGTGTAATAAAAATATAGTCTTAAAATGGTTGAGGACTGACATCTTAAAGACTGTTTTCTGCAAAGAATATTTACACCTCACTGTGAAGAAAGTAGCCAAGGTTCATTGTCAGTAGTAAAGCAGTGGTGGGATTCAAAAATTTTACTACTGGTTCTGTGGGCGTGACTAGGCTTGATGGGCATGGCTTGGTGGGCATGGCTTGGTGGGCATGGCAGGGAAAGATACTGTAAAATCTCCATTTGCACCCCACTCCAGGGGAAGGATACTGCAAAATCCCATTCCCTTCCCACCCCACTAACCTACTTTCCAGCTCTGTTCTCCTGTGCAGGGCAACAAAAAGACCCAGCCGATCAGCTGGGACTCGGGAGGCAGAGAGTAGATGGGGGCGGAGCCAGTGAGAGGTGGTATTTCGAATTACTCAAAATTTCTGCTACGGTTCTCCAGAACTGGTCAGAACCTGCTGAATACCACCTCTGTAGTAAAGGTAATGAAGGTCATAAAGCCTGTTAGTAGCAGGGTCCTTGTTCCAGGCATTCCATCTCAGGAAGATTTCAGGATACCCTAACACTTGAACTGAAAATCTGTCTTTATTTGTCCAAATCCTTTCCATTCTGTTAATTTTACTTCTTCCTTCTGCTGATACATTCTCTGCTGCAGTGCCTTAATTCCTTTTTAAATTATGTTATTGGTTCCTATTTTATGAGATTTTAATTGCCTCATAAACCACTCTTGTAATCTAGCTTGGATTAAAGAATGAAGACTTAAATTGCAAATGAAATAAATAAACAGGACACTGCAGAAATTGAATACTTAATGCTTTTTTAAAACCATCAGATCTTACAGGGTTTGCTCATGGTGATAAGGGATACTATGGCTGTTTGCAACAAGGACAGTTGAATTCTAGGAAATATTATTGAGAGAAGAATTTAAGGGAAAGATCAGTTTTGAGTCCTTTATGCTCAACCTTATTACTTCTTGTATTAATCCATTAAAATGTAATACCTCTGATGTTTAAAAAATCTTAAAACATATATAAGTAGTGCTTGTTTACTAAAAGTAATTGGAGCCAGGATGTGGTTGTAAGGCGTGACATTATGTGACTGCATCATTGTACAAGGGAAGTTCCAACAGTCCCATGTTAGGCAAACCCCTTATGGTCATAGCACCCCACAGTTGTGTGATTGCCATTTGTGACCTCTACCAGCTTCCCCATTGGCTTTGCATCTTGAAAGAGAGAAGTGAAGGTTTCAAATACTAATCATAGGACTGCAGGATGCTACGATGTTGTGTTGTGAGCTGATTGCAAAGACCCCAAACTGGGGATGCGATGATAGCCACAGTATAAGGGCAGTCATAAGTCCCCCTTGTTCAGTGCCATTGTAATTTCAGACACTTGTTGAATAAATGGATGTTAAACCTTTAGACTGTATATTCTATTATATATATTCTTCTGAAGATTGGTAAGGAAATGCTAGTAATTTAGGGCTAATTCCATTTTTATCATGAGGGCAAGATGCACTAGTGAAAGAATACAGAAAACTTATGAACAACTCACTCCTACCAATGCACACCAACCTTCCTCATTTATCAACTGGAAGCCTGGCACTTGCACAACATCTGCCCAACCACATCAATTCCCAATGGAAAACATATGGGTCACTGAATGCTCAGCCATACGCAGATATATAAATGATACCATAGAAAAGGTGCCAGGCTTTGAATTACCATGTCAGCAGTGGACAATTCTGAATAAAATTTGCACCTCACACAGCATCTGCTGGGACTCATTGTATAAATGGAAGCATAATATCCTCCCCTGGCTACAGCGTCCCATGTCAAACTGTAAATCACATCGTGACCGGTTGTAAGCTGAGTGAATATACCGGACCAATATCTGATTTTTTAAAAATATAAATGATGTGCACTTTAATAGTTAGATGGCCTAGACATTGGTATTTGAACATAGATCTTCTTAACATTTATATTTTATTGTGTTTTATTAATCTAAGTGAAATGATAATACATATTGCTAGTCCACATATGATATGTCATACACTAAATAAATAAATATTTATGCTTTTCAAACCAATGATTCACATCTCTTCAGTTAAAGGGAGTTCACCAGAAAGAATAATTGCAGCATATAATATAAGGACAAAGCCACCTTTTTAAAAGGAAAAGTGAACTTTCTTCTGGGCTACTGTTCCAGAATGCTCTGAAAGGCCCAGAATATAGGGCTTTCTGATGAGTCCTCTTCTTGCCAGCTAACTCTTCCTATCATTTATGCTTCCCCTTTTATGAAGATAGTAAGAGAGTCAGCAAGGTAGAATGAAGACAAGCTCTTGCTTCTGAATTATTTATGAAAACTATCAGAAACACATTGAGCTTTCTAGTTCACAACATGGGTTTGTATCCCTGCTCAGTCAGATTCACTATTTATCTTCTACAGGCATTGCTCCTGAAATCTCATCTTTCCGAAAGTTTTATATATATATAAATCAAAGAGATATAGAACCATTTTAGATCCAGGAAATTACACCAAGTTCCCAAGGAAATCTCACATTGTTGAGAATCACCTAGGGACTCACTCACCAAAACTTTTCATTAATATGTTGGAAAACTAGAGTAGACCACAATGTCCTTAAAAACTTATGCCATGCCCCTGCTTCCTACTCTCATCTTTGAATGAAGGCTTTTGAAGGATCTGAAATTTGGGAGATGATGATATTTTAAGGCTACACTGTTACACTTAACTAACCACACCCTAGTAATATTTGGCAGGTCTGCTTGCTCATCCCTCACAAAGTTGTGTATGAATGAGGTCTTATTGGAGATGGATGTGACCTCATTAATGTGAGGTTATGATCATCAGCAATTCTGACATCTAGTACACAAAATGGGACCACTGGGTCAGAAGTGATTACTTTGATTGTTTATAGTATAAACAGTTTTCACAGTGAGGGTCATCTCCAGATATTGCATTCCTCTAGAATGTTTTATCATAGCATAGTTGTCATCACACTGCCAATTGATGCTCCATTTCAGCATTTTAAATGGTGGTTGTCATGCTCTCCCAGCAGACTGTAGTTGCCAGAGTTTTATCATGTAGCATCACTTACACAAAGACCATTGGAGCTATTCCTCTAAAAGTAATACTGACATCTTTGGAGCTCACTCACACGCAGGTCAAGCCCAGTCAGGAATTCCACAACTACTGTCTCCTAAACTAGTTCACTGGTAGAGGCTACCAATTTATGGGAAACTATATATATTAAAACTTCCCAAAACTTACCATCCTATAAAACATCAAATTAAAAATAGCAAGAAATGTATAAAATAAATTTTGATAATAACAATTACAACATCAATAACAACATGTCTGTAAGCCATTTTCACAGGGGAAGAAAACCTTTTAGAATTTATCATGAAGATTTTGGAAGACTTAATTTTGCATATCTTCTTTGCTATCTTTGCTGAAGCTTTTCAGCAATATATAACTATAAACTTTAACAGGATGCAACTATTTCTTTGACACTTCTCTTTACCTTTCCTCTAATTCTCCTCATCCACCCCGATCAAATAAATGTAACTAAACACATTCCTACCTCACAGATTTTATTGCTACTAATGAAAGTTATCCATCCAAGCTAATGACCTTAATTATTTTCTCACATATGGATATTTTTTCCTGTACTTCCTAAAGCTTTCCTGAACTTCTTAAAGCTAAATGACATTACAATTCTAGTATTCTGTCTTGCAGTGCTTGCATTTTATGTTTTACTGCACTAGAATTATTAGCACTGTTCTGACCTAGTGAGTTCACACATTGCTTTGATAAAATTATGTAAAATTTATCTGATAAACTGTATTCACATTTTTAAAAGCACTAAAGATAATCACAATTTTAAGATGAAAATTTCAAATACTATAGATTGGAAATCAGTGCTACAAAATGAGATTTCTGCTAAAACACGAGGGGGTCCTAACTTCTCTCTGAAGCCATCTGTTCAAGGTGTTTGGTGGGATGTTTTTGTTTCCCACTTTCATGATAATTTTTGAAGCAGAAGCTTAAAAATAGTGAGCTTGCCTTGAATGTTAATTATTACTGATACATAGCTGAGTTATGTATCTTCCTACCTTCCTAGATTATGGAAATAAATAGAACAAAGCTCCTTGTCTATGATCAGTCTAATGACAGACCATTTTTCTGGTTTAGAGGCCAGGATGCAAACCACTGGGTTTGAAATGTTATAATAAAAAGAATGCTAAGTAAACTTTTTAGGGTTTTTTTCCAGTTCAGTGATTCCATGGTTCCAACAAAATTTTTAAAACTAACAACGGGGTTTAGGCATTGGACAACATGCTACTGATATTTATTCCATATCTACTTATTTCACAACCTTTGCAAGGAAGTGATAGCATCACCTGCTTTGTCTGAACAAATCCTTTCAAATACACAGTTATAGTAAAAGATGTTTAAGTGAACCTGAGCTTTTTCCATCTCCTTCCATAATATTGCACAATGTTGCAGGTTCAGCTTCACATCCTATGTTTCTACTTTCCAGGACATTTTTCTTTTTGACATCAAACATTTGTCTTGGACTTTGAAAGCCATTGCCCAGTCAGAGAAAATAGGTTGTCAACTCTTAGTGAGATATTCCCTGGTGTTAACTGTAGGAAGGCAGAAAGAGAAAGGAAGGAAGGAAGGAAGGAAGGAAGGAAGGAAGGAAGGAAGGAAGGAAGGAAGGAAGGAAGGAAGACAATGAAACAACGAGCCAATTTTTAACCAAAATAACAGCCTGCTTTGATTCCACTGCAACATGAAATTGTTTTAATAATTCATTTTACATAGAACAAAAATAATGGGTGTATGAAAATACTGTGTAATGACATGTTTAGTATTTTGTTTCAGAATATTCCTATATTTACTCAAATTACAGACAAGAATATATTTTGAGTGTGTATAGTATATCTACATAGCTAATTTCTCATAAGCTTCTGATCAATTTATGTACCTATTTCATTTTCCTGTTAGATTACAACTGTTAAGTTTGCATGAAGAGACAGACGTGGAGTGCTTCAAGCTCTTTGTTTATTAGTGACTACAGCTCAGAACAAACCCACTTTGGCTGGGCTGCGGCTGCTACTAATAGCCAGCAGCCGCAGTTGCCAGCCAATCAGAGTGCAGGGTTTTCCCGCACTTTTTAAACCAATCATTTCCAACATTTTACAAGAACAGTTCAAACTAAACCAATGACTTCAAACCTACATACATAACACCCCTCCCCACTAGGTTCAGTCCATACTCAAACCCCAACCTATCTAATGTATTCTTTTAAATAGGTGGGGCTCTTACATGTATGTTGAGACCTACGTGGTTCAGATGTTTTAAGGTTCTCACCTTGTGAGAGAGGAAATGTGTCTGCTGACATTTCCTTACTAGGACTTGTAGTAATGGTAGAACCTGTTTGGTTACTACAACCTGGTCTCTCCTCCCAATCCATCTCCAACCCAATGTCAGCACCTAAATCAGGTAATGATGTGCAATCTTCCATTTGTGAAAATGGTTGTTGGTATTGTGACAGGTTTTGGGATGGTTCCTGTCGTGTTAGCTCGTTACACATGGGGTTGATTCTTACTTGCTGATTACTTTCATAATCCTCCCCTTCCCCCCTAGAAGAGGCAGTAGGTATGGGAACCAGAGAGGAGCAAAAGCAATGCTCCTGAGGCAATCTGGATCTTAACTGATCAATGTGCCTGCTCCAGAGGACACCATCCTCTGTTTGTACCCTGTAAGATCGAGGGCCTATGATTTGGGTTATCTCAGCAGGAATCCATAAAGGTTCACCCATAAGGTTCTTAGCATAAACAGAATCACCCACAGTGAACGTGTGAAGTTTGCTAGTGGAATCTAGTGGTGTGTTGGGTGCGTAAGTGGGATGAAGGCGGTCAAGGGGAGACCTGAGTTTCCTACCCATCAACAACTCTGCTGGGTATAAATTAGTTGAGGGGTTGGGAGTGATATGCTGAACACTGAGAAGTTTTTCAACTCTCTCAGTGATATCCCTGGACCCAATTGCTGAAGTTTTCCTTGGTAAATCGTACCATACGTTCAGCCCGGCCATTAGCGAAGAATGCCAGGGGATGTCAGGGCATGTCTGATACCCTGTTGTGCTAGATATGATTCAAAAAGGTTGGATGTAAATTGAGGGCCATTGTCAGAAACAAGCACATCAGGTAACCTGTGAGTTACAAAAAGCTTTTTAAGCTGTTTGATGACAGCTTCAGTTGTGGTGGATGCCATAGGGATAACCTCTAGCCATTTGGAATATGCATCTACTATAATAAGGAAAGTGTGCCCTCTGATAGGGCCAGCAAAGTCAATGTGAATCCTGGACCATGGGCCCCTAGGACATTCCCATTCCTGTTTGGGGGCGAGAGGTGGGGCAGGCCTGACTACCTGACAGTTGGGACAAGAAAAAACCCAGTTTTTAACCATTTTGTCAATGCCTGGCCACCATACATAACTCCTGGCCAATCCCTTCATTCTGACAATACCTGGATGACCCTCATGTAACATTTTCAAAACCTCTATTTTGCAGTTTTGTAGGAATAACCACCCTGTTACCCCACAAAATACATCCTCTTAATACAGATAATTCAGTTTGCCTGTATTTAAAAGGTTGGGCAAGTTGAGGTACATCTTGAAGGGGCCAACCTTTCTTAATCCAGCCTATAACAGGAGCCAATACAGAGTCTTTGGCAGTCTCTCTGGCAATTTGACATTTTACAAGAACAATTCAAACTAAACCAATGACATTCAAACCTACATACATAACAGGGGTTATATGTGTTTTTTTCAAGCATTCAATCACATCGATATACCAGAACCACGAGAGCAATTTCATTCTTGGCATAATCAAAAGCATTTGTGGCATCCGGGAATCTACCAGTAGCAATTTTCTAGATAATCAACTTAATGTCTTCATTCTAAGTGCATGTATATGTGTAAGTTAATTAGGGAAGTTAATTTTCACAAATGGCAGAAAATCTACATTTTCCAGCAGAGCTTTGTCACTGTGCCAATTGCAAGTTAGACAAAGCATCTTAAGTTCCTGTATATTTTATCCTAGGCTGTAGTTGGAGCACATTAAACCAATTTAAAAATAGTCAGTTAATACATAGGGAGTGAGAAATTAAAGACTTCACTTGTTCCACCACCCAAATTCACACATTAAATTGAAATTTTAGCATAACTTACATAGAGAAAGGGAGATTGAATCATGTTATCTATGCATTTTTATGTGATGGAAATCTATTTATGGATCCAGATAAAATCTTTTAATGTGGGAAAGCTTGAAAAACATGTGTCAGTTACATATACGACTTTAAACCTTAATGTCATATGTCGTATATGTAATTCTTAGCTACCTAAGTATATAAAGTGCATTCATTTGATCAGTTTCTGTTTCCCAGCAAAATGGTTTCTTTAGGCTGTTACTTAAAATGTTAAAGATTGCTATTCCAACATTAAGGACAATCTGTATGTAGTATGAATGAACAACTCCTATAAAAGGAATAACGTACATTTGTTCTTCAATAGCCCTTTATCAAAAATGAAGGGTTTTAAAAAAAATAATATTCTTGGCTCCAAAACAATCAGTATCATCTGCACTGGTTCTGTATTGCTTAAAAGCAATTGTGCAGTCCAAGGCTTGGCTAAAATATACCTCCCTTATTCAGGGTTCCTTACAAAAATTCAAAATAAATTCTGGTTTGGATACCAATTCTAGTTCAGGTTTTTGAACCAAACTGTAACATACCAATTGTCCTGAAGCATTATGTAATTTTGGAAGTTTTTCTATCATTGTTTAAATAGACATTCTTCTCATAAAGGCCTTCACCTGAATGTGATTATTTGAGAATAGTCATCAGTGAATCTTCAAACTATTCATCAAGAAGATGAAACAGCCTCTCTAATCATCTCTGTCATCTAGGGCTTTGGCATCTAGCAGACTCCTGGCAGACCAAGAGTTTTATGGGCCTTAAGTTCTCAGCGGCAGCCATGAAGAAAATTAACAAGGCCTCAAGCCATCCTGATGTGGAAAAGTTGCGAGCAGATAGATTCTGAATCTGACTGTAGTGAGGTAGAGGAAGGAATTTATAGACTCAGAATGGAAAAGAAAAAGAAAGACCTGGGAAGAAAAAGGCAAGACTTTTATTGCAGAGGTTGTGGGGGGCACCCCCGCACTGAATGCAAGTTTCTTGATACCATCTGCCTTCATTGTGAAAAAAGAGTCATCTAGCAAGAGTCTGCAAATCATCCAGAACTCCTCCACACAGAGGAAAGTTTCCTGACAAAGATTTCAAGCCCAACAACTTAAGTGAGAAAATGGGGCGCAACTCAGAAGCAAATGGGAAGAATGAAACTCATCAAACAGTCACCATTGGTCATTCTTCACCCTTGAGAAGCAGAAAAGTACATGTGAAGGTACTCATTGAAGGAAGGCCTTGCCAAATGGAAGTGGACTCAGGCTCCTATCTATTTATGGTGTCATGGGACACTATTCACAGGCTACTTCTCAACATTCAGAAGAAACATTTCCAGAAGCAAGCACTGGCTCTTAAAGATTACCAAGGGAACAAGATTCCAGTAGTTGGAACAAGAGAATTCAATGTGAAGTTTAAAGGCCACACCAAATGTTTGCCCCTGACCATCGTGGACAAGGATCGCCCAAGCTTGCTGGGACTTGAGTGGTTCAATCCACTAGGCATCGAGGTGACTGGCATCAATCACATGAGCAACTCTGAATGGGAGGAGGCCTTGAAGTCTGAGTTTCCATAGGTCTTCAGCAAAGGATTGGGCAAGTATATGGGGACCCCTATCACTTTCAACCTAGATCCAGGGTGCCCCCAATTCGTTTAAAGCCAGAAGGGTCCCATTTGCTTTAAAGGAAAAAATTGATGCACAATTAGACAAATTAATAGCTCAAGGGGTTTTAGAGCCCACTGACCACTCCAGGTGGGAGACACCCATAGTCACACCAGTCAAGACTGATGGGTCAGTAAGTATCTGTGGAGACTATAAGGGGACACTGAACCATGCACTGCAGCAGAGCGCATACCCAGTTCCAGTGGTGCATCATCTGTTACATTCACTTGGCAGGGGTACAGTCTTTGCCAAATTGGATCTGGTCCAGGCATATCAACAACTAACAGTTGATTATGCCACTGCAGAGGCCCAAACCATTGTGACTCATAGAGGTGCCTTCAAATGTAAAAGGTTACAATTTGGAGTAAGCGTGGCACCAGGCATCTTTCAAAGCCTTATGGAAAGAATGCTCCAAGGACTTCCAGGGGTAGTGCCTTACTTTGATGGTGTGTTAATCTCTGCTGAAAATGACACTCAGTTACAAGAAAGACTCAGAGAAGTTATTACCAGATTCAGGAAAGCGGGGTTAAATGTCAAGGAAGAAAAATGCACTCTTAAAACTGACAAGGTTGAGTTCCTGGGCTACATGATTGACAAGCATGGCATCCACCCTACTGATGCCAAGGTTAAAGCAATCAAAGAAGCCCCTAGACCTAAATGCAAAACAGATTGGCAAGCCTTCCTTGGACTCATTAACTTTTATCACATGTTCCTACCTCAGAAGGCAACCATTGCTGAACCATTGCACAGATTACTTGACAGAAAGTCTGTTTGGGTCTGGGGGAGGAAGGAACAATCAACATTTAACAGTATTAAAAGACTAATCATGTCTGATGCTGTACTGATACAGTTCTCTGAGAATTTGCCTGTTGTACTGACTTGTGATGCATCCCCTTTTGGAGTGCTGGGGGGGTTTGAACCACAGGCTTCCCAGTGGGAGAGAAGCTCCTATTGCATTTTACTCTCACACTTTGACCAAAGCAGAGAGGAATTACAGCCAATTGGACAAGGAAGCATTGGCAGTTGTTGCAGCTGTTAAGAAATTTCATGAATATCTGTATGGGAGAACATTTACCATTGTTACAGATCACAAACCTTTGTTAGGCATTGTGGCAGGAGACAAACCTACACCTACTATCCTGTCACCAAGAATGCTGAGGTGGACTGAATTTCTTGCTGCTTATTCATACAAACTCATCCACAGGCCTGGCAAAGACATTGGGCATGCAGATGCTTTGAGTCGCTGCCCACTTCCTTCTCACACTGAGGACTTTGCTCCTGAGACTTACACCTTTTTCCTAGAAACTGTTGCCACGCTTCCAGTACACGCTGCTGAAATTGCCAGAGAGACTGCCAAAGACACTTTATTGGCTCCTGTCATAGGCTGGATTAAGAAAGGTTGGCCTCTTCAAGATCTACCTCACTTGGCTCAACCTTTTAAGTCCAGGCAAACTGAATTATCTGTATTAAGAGGCTGTATTTTGTGGGGTAACAGGGTGGTTATTCCTGCAAAACTGCAAAGAGAGGTTTTGGAAATGTTACATGAGGATCATCCTGGTATTGTAAGGATGAAGGGATTGGCCAGGAGTTATGTATGGTGGCCAGGTATTGACAAAATGGTTGAAAACTGGGTTGCATCTTGTCCCAACTGTCAGGTAGTCAGGCCTGCCCCACCTCTCGCCCCCCCCCCAGTAATGGGAATGTCCTAAGGGCCCGTGGTCCAGGATTCACATTGATTTTGCTGGCCCTACCAGAGGGCACACCTTTCTTATTATAGTAGATGCATATTCCAAATGGCTAGAGGTAATCCCCATGGCATCCACCACAACTGATGCTGTCATCAAACAGCTCAAAAAACTTTTCGTAACCCACGGGTTACCTGATTTTCTTGTCTCTGACAATGGCCCTCAATTTACATCTAACATTTTTGAATCCTATTTAGCACAACAGGGTATCAGACATGCCCTTACTGCCCCTGGGCACCCTTCGTCTAACGGCCGGGCTAAACGCATGGTACGTTTTACCAAGGAGAAGCTTCAGCAACTGGGTCCTGGGGACATCACTGAGAAAGTTGAAAAACTTCTTAGTGTTCAGCACATCACTCCTAACCCATCTGATAACTTATCCCCAGCAGAGTTGTTGATGGGTTGGAAACTTAGGTCTTCCCTTGACTGCCTTCATCCCACTTATGCACCCAACGCACCACTAGATTCCACTTCCAAAGTTCGCATGTTCAGTGTGGGCGATTCTGTTTATGCTAAGAACCTTATGGGTGAGCCTTCATGGATTCCTGCTGAGATAACTCAGATCACAGGCCCTCATTCTTACAGGGTGCAAACAGAGGATGGACTCCTCTGGAGCAGGCACATTGATCAACTTAGATCCAGGTTCTCTCAGGAACATCGCACTTGTTCCTCTCTAGTTCCCTCACCTGATGTCAATTCTAGGGGGGAAGGAGAGGAACAGGAGGAAAATCAGCAAGCAAGAATCAACCCCATGTGTAACGAGCCATTACGACAGGAACCATTCCAAAACCTGTCACAATGCCAAAATCCATCCTTATAAGTGGAAGATTGTACATCACTACCTGACTTGGGTGCTGACATTGGGCTGGAGATGGGTTGGGAGGAGAGACCAGATTCTAACAATCAAACAGGGTCTTCTTTCACAGGAAGTCCCAGTGGGGAAATGTCAGCAGACACATTTCCTCTCTCACTGGGTGAGAATGTTAAAACTTCTGAACCACGAAGGTCTCAACGTACATGCAAGAGCCCCACCTATTTAAAAGAATACATTAGATAGGTTGGAGTTTGGTATGGACTGAACCTAGTGGGGAGGGGTGTTATGTATGTAGGTTTGAATGTCATTGGTTTAGTTTGAATTGTTCTTGTAAAATGTCAAATAGGATTGGTTTAAAAAGTGTGGGAAAACCCTGCATTCTGATTGGCTGGCAACTACGGCTGCTGGCTATAAGTAGCAGCTGTAGCCCAGCCAAGTTGGGTCCATTCGAGCTGTAGTCACTAAATAAATTCTTCACTGAAGCTCTTCGCATCTGACTCTTCATGCAAACATAACAACCCCCACTTCCAGTTAATTTAAACCTCATTTCAGTGGGCCACAGAAACTGGATCTGTAGCAATTCATTTGATTTGATATTAATAGACAGGAACTATAAAATGAACATCCTCACAGCTTTCATATAAGATCATCAAAAATGTCACATCACATATGTAAGGTCTTCTTTCTCTGTAATAATCAACATCTCCCAGAAGATTCTTCTCTCAGAAAGAGATAGCTCTGTGTTTGATATATTTAATTAATATACATTAATTAACTGATATATTCAATTAATACATATTTATTTAAACTTCATATTTCTTAACAACCCTCAGTTACAACAGCAACAAATATACCATTGAGAAAACTAAAAGTCCAGGCTAAAAAGATTAAAACCAAATTGACAGCATTTGATTAATCAATGATCAATCAGCCATGACTGCTTACCTACAAAACTACAGTTCCACATTTATTTATTTTGTCCATGTATATTTAGTATCTAGTACAAACTGAATGTTGTCTTTTGACCAATATCCTTATGAGTCAATGAAACAGATCCCATTATCTAGCATGGAGTTAACTCCAGACCCTGATTCCTCAGCACCATCACTCCATGATTTATGTTGCTTGCTGATGGATTTGTTACTTCAAAGAAAGAATGACTAGCTTTAAAATTGTGTCTTTTAATAAAAAAGAGCTCTGTTCAATGTTCTTAAAGTGATGTGTCATGTTAGATCACATCAGCTATAATAGACTGTGATTGTGGCAAAGCAAAGGCAAAGGAATTTCAGATATATACAAGAGCAAATGGGTTGCTTTGGGATTGCATTTGACAGCAAAGACACGAGTGACAGAGCCTGAAGCTGTGGCCTTAAAAAGAAGGCAGGCTCCAAAGTTATCAACTCTTTTCAGCTCAGTCTAAGAGCTTTTCAAATCACATGGTGCACTATGTTTATACTGTCAAATTCAGATGTTTGAAATAGTGTATTCTATTTTTAAAAAAATCTACAAAAGAAAAGTTGATTAAGTGAAAATGGAAACAAAGAGAAAATTGGAAAACAATTGTCTTTTTATTCCTTGGCAAAATCTGATAAGACCAGTGCTGCTTAGAGTTTTGTGCAAAGGTTGCATGAGCTTTGGATAGGTTGAGATAATCAACCACTCCATTCCTTTGGCTTCTGGGAAGAATAAACAAGCAGAACCTTGTTTCTCCAAGGAACTAAATATGACAATAATAGCATGATTCACCAAATGAAAAATTCCACATTCTTTAACAAATGTAAAAATGTGAATAGTGAAGATCATGGGCTTTGTTTTCAGATTGGTTCCTGGTCGGCATCAGTTTCTTTCTCAGTTACTATCTTCAATAAAATTTGCATAAACTGCTAATTTTATGAATGGCTACGCCCTAAATTCCTTCTCTCCATGCAATTCCATGGAGGAAGCTGTAATTACATGCCTAAGAGTCATTTTACTGAAGCCTATTTTATCAAGCAGTAATTAAAGCTAGTTTGGTTTTGTGAATGGCTGTCAGAGATCAGTGATAGATACCGATATTTCAAAATATATAATGTTTGTGTGTGTTACACAGAGAGAGATACAGAGAGAGAGATACAGAGAGAGATACAGTGATAACAACCACCAACTAAAAGTGTGACAGCCAATACATTTTGTGTACTTTATGCATTCCAACACAAGTATTTCTCTACCCATTACAAACTGGTTGGGCAACAGACTCCAATGGTCATGCCTCATATTGTTACTGGAGAATAATTAATAATCTAATTATTTACAAAGTCTGCACTACTATTACTATTCATCTTTTCATCACTCCTTATCACCCATCCCCTTCCACTTGTGTCTGTATGGCTGTAACTTTGTCGCTTATATCCTTACAATTTATATTGACTGCTTCCTAGTATGATTTGATTGCTTATTGTACCCTATGACTATTATTAAGTGTTGTACCTTATGATTCTTGACTCCTGATGAATGTATGTACACTGAGAGCATTTGCACCAAGACAAATTCCTTGTGTTTCCAATCACACTTGGCTTAAAAAGAATTCTATTCTATTCTAAACACAGTTAATTCAAGGTTCTAATAGACAAATTATGCCTCCAATCATCTTACAGTATGTTGTCTATACTTAGCAAGTAAGGGCGGACAGACTTCCCAAATGGTTGAGTTTATTTTCTATTTCTATTTGAAGCAAACATCTTGATAAATGAGTATCTTTGACTGCAGATCAGACCTATATACAGTTGCACATTGATCTCAGATGCATTTACTTCTGCAAAGTCATATGTAAGTTTGTTGTGAGTAATGTGAGTAATTTATAAGTCACTTGGTCATCTAGGCATTTTCCAATAACACATCTAAATATTTTCTAATTCTTTAGCATTACTGAACTTCAAATTGTGTATTGCTTTTCAATTAAAACAATAAGTAAAATGTGTGATGTGAAACAAAGACATTAATGATAAAAAAAGCAGGCAGTGCAAAACAACACAAAATGCTATAATTGGAACCCTTAAGAAGGAATGTGTCAGCTATGAAAATAAAATATTTTATTCAAAAAACAATGATTATTTTAAAGAGTAAAATGTATAATTGGGTGTTCATTGCACATGTGGGGGCCTGTTTCTTTATTGAGTGATGAATTTTTAAATCCTAGGATTTACTAATTTCATTGTCATGTTTATAGAAATGATATGTGACAAAACAATTTAGATCAGTGGCACATAATTAAGTCTGATTATTAATTACATGGCAATTCTGTGGATGCAATCCCAAAATTTTGTGGACAATATTCTTTTCTAGTTAGCATCTCCCCTTTGGCAATACAGCCAATAAGACGTAGTTCCTTACAAATACAATTTGTCAGGTTTTTCCAGTAATGAGACTGGAAAAGGGAGGAAGTTTTTTCTTCTTTTCTGACTGCGTTCTTGTGTTCTGCGATGTGTGCATTTTTATGCATGCATGTATGCACGTATGTACATATGTACGTATGTATGTATGTACGTATGTACGTATGTATGTATGTATGTAAAAGCAATTACTTGCTGTCAGTCTTCCCTTAGGCATTGAAGCTGGTTGGGTGACTTTGGGATGTCATTTCCTTTCAGCCCTTATGACTACCTAGCTTACTGACAAGCCAGTTGAAAATCAAAATCCCTTGTTGTATCATGCATTGATAACTTCAATGATATGTGAACTGAAGCAAGTGCAGCGAAAAACCAGCCAGGAGACTCAAATACTGGCGGCAGCAGCAACAATCACAGAGACACAGAATAAGAAAGGGCCATCAAGCCAACCCTCTGCTAAGGCTAAATCCAAATTACAATATTCCCAACAAATAGCAACTAGGCTTCTGTTCCCATGCATCCAACAAAGAACTAAAAATTGATTCCACATGAAAACTGCTCTTATTTTGATATTTTTCCTGACATTTCTCAAAATTTGGGAATATTTAATTTAACTTAGATTTAGCTCCTGTCATGGCCCAATCCTCCTTGGCCTACATTCAGAGACATTTAGCTTGAAAAGACTGTACATCACTGATTGTAGGGCTAATCCTAATATCTCAGCCCTCTCAGTCAACTTTGTCTGAGGTACCAGACTAACTCTATTGATAATTGCTGAACCCATAATTGACTCTCATCTACAACAGCTGCCTGTTGGGTCAATATAATCCAAATGCAACATCCAATCTATCATGGCACTGCACAGATGTGGGTTGGGGTCTAGGGAGGAGGGGTAGGGGCCCCAAGATCAGGTTGATTAATTTTTTAGATAAATTTTTAGGGGGGTTAGGGAGGAGGGTGGGTTGTTCAGCCCAGTTGGAATTGGGGGGGCTCCACTGGGCTACTTTCAGTCCAGGTTAGCAATGGGTCATGGTCGGGGGTGGGGGGGCTGGGGCTGGTGGGGGCTCTGGGGGGCTGGTGGAGCAATCCCCACAGTGCTCAGGAATGGCAGCAGAGGTAGGGACAGTGAGCCATACCGTTCTTTGGGAGTGTGCCTCAACTGTCTCCAACCCGCTCCGACCCGCAAGTTCATCCTTACACCCCTGGGGGCCTGGAGGATCAGAACCCTGGTCTGGAGCTAGTGTATTTGAATGCCAGGTCCGTGGTGAACAAAGCTCCCCTCATCAGGGACCTGATCGAGGAGGAAGGCATGGACCTGGCTTGCATTATGGAGACCTGGTTGGGTTATGCCGGCCAGGTTTCCATGTGCTGCACTGGCCTCGAGCCCAGGGTAGGGGCGGGGGGTGGCGGTTGTGATCCAGGAGGTACTTTGTCTGAGGGAGACCACTGTTCTGCAGATAGGCAGATGTGAGTCCCTCCTCTTGAGGTTGGGCCCTGGTGGTCAGTTGGGCTCATTGCTCACATATCTGTCTCCCAGCTGCATGATGACAGCCCTGCCTACGTTCCTCAATGTCCTCTCGGAGGTGGCAGTTGAGTTCCCCAGGCTTATGGTGCTGGAGGATTTCAACCTGCCTTCTCTGGGAGAGGCCTTGGGGTTGTCACAGGAGTTCAGGGCCTCCATGGCCTCCATGGACCTGACCCACATAATACAGGGCTTGACTCACATGGGGACACACACGCTTGACCTGGTTTTTATCTCGGAGCAGTAGAGAAATGATCTGGGGGGGGGCTCGTTAACCATAAACCCCCTGTCATGGACAGATCATTATCTCCTTCGTTTAGCCTTCTGATATACCACCCCTCATTGCTGGGAGGTTGAACCAATAAGATGGTTCTGCCCCAGGCGCCTAATGGACCCAGAGCGGTTCCAGATGGCACTTGGGTCTATTCCAAACTCCACAGTTCAGTGGAGGCCCTGGTGGATGCCTGGCAGAGGGTTGTCGCTGGGGTGCTGGACCGAGTTGTTCCTTTGTGGCCTCTGACCCATTGCAGATCCCGAGTGGCTCCTTGGTTCTCTGCGGAGCTCCGGGAAATGAAGCAGTGGAAGAGAGGCCTAGACAGTGGTTGGAGGGCCAGCAAGTCCGAATCTGACCGATTGCAACTAAGAACCTATATTAGGTCTTATCTTGCTGCGATGAGGGCGGCGAAGTGTGCTTACTTCTCCGCCCTCATCGCATCCGCAGATAATCGCCCGGCCGCCCTGTTCAGGGTCTCCCGCTCCCTCCTTAACTAGAGGGGGGAGGACCCTCTGCAGGGATGTGCCAAGGAGTTTAGTCAACATCTGGCGGACAAAATTGCTCAGATTCCGATGGGCTTGGACTCCGACTGGGCAGAGTCCAATGGGAGTATGACGACTGGTCTTGGCAGAATTATCTGGGAGAAGTTTAACTCTGTTACTCCAACTGAAGTGGACAGAATCATGGGGAGGCTGAGTGCTGCCACATGTTTATTGGACCCGTGTCCCTCCTCGTTGGTGTATGCCGCCAGAGAGGTTACACAAGGCTGACTCCAGGCAGTTATAAATGCTTCTTTGAGTGAGGGTTCCTTCCTGCCACCTTCAAGGAGTCTGTGGTGAGGCCCCTCCTCAAGAAGCCTGTCTTGGACCCAGCTGATTTAAACAACTTTTGTCCGGTCTCCAACCTTCGCTTTGTGGCGAAGGTTGTTGAGAGCATGGTGGCCCATCAACTCCCGGTGTTTCTGGAGGGATCCGATTACCTAGACCTGTACCAATCGGGTTTCAGGCCCGGGCACAGCACGGAGATGGCATTGGTCACACTGGTGGATGATCTCTGGAGGGCACGGGACAGAGGTTATTCCTCTGTCCTGGTCCTATTAGATCTCTCAGTGGCTTTCGATACCATTGACCATGGTATCCTACTGTGACACCTCAAGGGGTTGGGAATGGGGGCATCGTTTTACAGTGGTTCCTCTCTTACCTCTCGGGTCATACTCAGGTAGTGTTGGCAGGGGGCAGAGGTCGGCCCCGAGGCCCCTCACTTGTGGGGTGCCCCAGGGGTCAGTCCTCTCACCCCTCTTGTTCAACAACTACATGAAGCCGCTAGGTGAGATCATCCGTGGTTTTGGGGTGGAGGTATCATCAGTATGCTGATGATACCCAGCTTTTCATCTCCACCCCTAACCAACCCAGTGTCGCAGTCGAAGTGATGTCCAGGTGCCTGGAAGCGGTGCAGATCTGGATGGGGAGGAACAGATTCCGACTCAACCTGACCAAGACCGAGTGCCTGTGTGTACCGGCATCTCGGGTTCACCAGGATACACCATCGTTAACTTTGGGGGGAGAGGTGTTGCCCCCATAGACAGGGCTCGCAACTTCGGTGTCCTCCTGGATACATGGCTCAGTTTTGGAGGAGTAGGTGGGAGCCGTGGCCAGGGGGGCATTTGCCCAGGTTCACCTGGTGCACCAGTTGCGACTCTTCCTGGACTGAGATGTCCTACGTATGGTCACTCAGGCACTCGTCGTCTCCCGTCTGGACCACTGCAACATTCTCTACATGGGGCTGCCCTTGAGAACCACCCAGAGGCTTCAACTTGTCCAGAATGCAGCGGCACGGGTTGTGATGGGAGGATCCCAATACTCCCATGTTACACTCCTCCTGCGTGAGCTGCACTGGTTACCGGTTGCCCTCCAAGTGAGATTCAAGGTGCTGGTGTTGACCTATAAAGCCCTTCATGGCATTGGACCAGGATACTTGCAGGAAACCTTGCTGCCGATAACGTCTTCCCAACGCCCAGTACGCTCCCACAGGCAGGGCCTCCCAGTGGTGCTGTCAGCTAGACAGTGTCGGCTGGTGGCCCCCAGCAATAGGGCCTTCTCTGTGGGGGCACCCGCCCTCTGGAATCAGCTGCCCCTGGAACTCCGTGTGGCCCCGGACCTCCGGGCCTTCCGCTGTGGCCTAAAAACTTGGCTATTTCAACTGGCCTACCCAGACTGATGGGGGAGAGGGTTTTTAAATGGGTTAATTGTTTTTAGTTTATGATTATGAGATTCCCTGGGTTTAATTTATTTTTAACATCTGTATTGTATGTTTTTAGTATTGTAAGCCACCCTGAGTCCTTTGGGAGATAGGACGGCATATAAATCTCATAATTAAATTAAATTAAATTAAATCTATGGCCAATGCTGCCTGACACCACAGCTGCTCACAGGTATTCCTGAATAGGCATCACTGGCTGTGATTTTAAATTGGAGCCAAATTACATTTATGTCTTATTCAAAGTAGGCAGTCATTGTGTCTGATTCACTCCAGAGTACAGCTTGACCACAAAGTATTGTGTTTAGCTAATACTGTGTAGGTGGGAAACTACTGCTTAAAGGGGCTAAAATATCTCTTGGTTCCAAATTAAAAATGCCATTGTTGGCTGCATGGGAAATTGAGGTGAGGTTAGTGATGTGTGGGGCAATAACAGATCAGAATGGGGTCAGGTATACTTCACATCTGGACAATGGTAGGCTATTCAGAAGGATAGAAGTTAATGATGGAAAATATTATGCTTGTTGGATACCTCATCTCCACCCACTAAATAGTTTTCTTTATGGCGGAGAATAGAGGAGAGATCACTTGGTATTTTACTTTTCACTGCTATCTTAAAAAATTAAAGCTGAGATAACCAAAGGCAACTTCCTTTGGGGCTGTTCATTCTAATTATCCACAATATTCTTTCCAGCAGCTCTGCAAAGTTATATGACATAAATTCTTGCCTGCTGCTTATGTCTGCCTCTGTTCACTTTGACTTGAATTTTATGCCACTTTGCAGTTTTATTTTGCTAGCCAAACTGATTTGCCTTATGTGCTTACTCTGATCTGGATATGGGGGTTCCTGGGACTTTGCTGAGTGCAGATTAAACTGGAAATTATCCACAACAATTTTTGTAAGATGACACTCCTGTAAATTCTTATGCTATGCATGGACAAAATTATGTTCAGTTGCCTTAAAACAAGAGTACAAAATTTATGGCATCAACTTGTCTTCTGCATCCCAGAGCAACATGGTGTGAAAGGTGAACCACATGTGAAGCAATATGTCCTCTAAACAAGAATACTCCAGATGTCCATAATACCTGGTGCACAAATGAGCATAACAGATTTAAAATGACAAACATGTTATTTGATTTTCTGAAATCAATCACATTAAAATGCATTCTGATTTCCTAATAATATCAGCCAAACACTTTGTTAGGATAGCTCAAATAATATGCTTATTAGAAAAGTATAAATCTTACATTTGGGTATTCATGTGCGAAAACAAAAATTATGTGTGAATGAAACTACCATTGTTGGCAACAATTCTTGCAGTCATGGCAGCTGAAAAAAAATGCTGTGATAATCATAGAAAAACATCTGCTAGACCTATCTATTATTGTCAGGGTCACTCCTTCCATTTCTTCATTTGACTGAGCACCAGATGATGTTCAGAACTGCATGAGATTCAAGTTCACTGGAAAGAGCACATTCATTGCATGCTGAAAATTTCCTGTGAAAGAATTTCAGGAAATGCAGTTGGAAAAGAACTCCATCTGGGGACTTGGAAAGATACTATCAAATGGGTCATTGCTGGACTAAATGGATCAACAGTGCAGTCTGGCATTAATAAGTATAATATGTATATGCCATATATATGCAATGACAGTTCATGAGTGTTATGTATGTAGGTTTGAAGTCATTGGTTTAGTTTGAACTGTTCTTGTAAAATGTTGGAAATGATTGGTTTAAAAAGTGGAAAACCCTGCACTCTGATTGGCTGGCAACTGCGGCTGCTGGCTATAAGCAGCAGCCGCAGCCCAGCCAAATTGGGTCCATTCTGAGCTGTAGTCACTAATAAACTAAGAGCTTGAAGCACTCCGCGTCTGTCTCTTCATGCAAACTTAACACTGGTGATGAAGGTGGGATACCCCTGAAGAAGACGGCAATGCGGAACAGAAGGAGAATGAGATGGCTGCACTGAACACCCCCCCAGCCCCGTTCGATCTGACGGCAGAAGACTGGGAGTCGTATGCAGATCATTTCCAAATGTATCTGGAGGGAAACGATCTTGCCGACATTTCCGAGAAGCGGAAGAGGGCGGTCTTTCTCACGCACTGCGGTCCGGCAGTTTTGAAGATGGTGAAGGCATTGGCGGGAGCTGCAGATGTGAAGGTAATGGAATGGCCTGACTTAGAAAAGTTGTTAAGAGCCCATTACGCCACAAGTATCGCGTGCCTCATTAAGAGACACGAGTTTTACCGTCGGGATCAAGGGGAAAGCGAAAACGTAAACAACTTCATGGCAAGTTTAAGAGACATTGGGGGTACATGCGAATTTAACAATTTAGAAGAGGCCATGCGCGATTGATTTGTTCTGCGCCTTAAAGACAAGGTGCTACAGAGCAAGTTATTACTGAAAGCTAAGATCACGCTGAAGGAAGCAATAGAAGAGGCCTCTTCAGCAGAAGCTACCAAGTCCTCAGCAGCAGCCATGAAGAAAATCAACAAGGCCACAAGCCATCCTGATGTGGAAAAATCCACAACAACTCATTGTGAGCAAATAGATTCTGAGTCAAACTGTAGTGAGGTGGAGGAAGGAATTTACAGACTCAGAATGGAGCGGAAAAAGAAAGACCTGGGAAGAAAGAGGCAAGATTTCTACTGCAGAGGTTGTGGGGGAAGCCACCCCCACATTGAATGCAAGTTTTTAGACACTATTAGCCTCCGTTGTGATAAAAGAGGACACCTAGCAAGAGTCTGCAAATCATCCAGAACTCCACCAAACAGAAGAAAGTTTGCTAAAAACAACAAAGACAGAGAAGTCAAGCCAAACAACACCAGCGAGAAAATGGGGCGCAATACAGAAGCAAATGGAAGGAATGAAACTCATCAAACGGTAACTATTGGTCATTCATCCTCTTTAACAGGAAAGTACATGTCAAGGTATTCATTGAAGGAAGGCCTTGCCAAATGGAAGTGGACTCAGGTTCATACTTATCTATGGTGTCATGGGACACTATTCAAAGACTGATACCAGACATTCAGAAGACTCACTTCAAGAAGCAGGCATTAACTCTTAAAGACTACCAAGGGAACAAGATTCCAGTAGTTGGAACAAGAGAATTCAACGTGAAATTCAAGGGCCACACCAAACGCCTACCACTGACCATCGTGGACAAGGACCACCCAAGTCTGCTGGGCCTTGAGTGGTTCAAGCCGTTGGGCATCGAGGTGACTGGCATCAATCACGTGAGCAACACTGAGTGGGAAGAGGCCTTGAAGTCTGAGTTCCCAGAGGTCTTAAGCGATGGATTAGACATGTACTTGGGGACCCCCATCATATTTAACCTAGATCCCAAGGTACAACCAATCCGTTTAAAACCCAGAAGGGTCCCATTTGCCTTAAAGGAAAAAATTGATGCACAATTAGATAAACTAATAGCCCAAGGGGTTTTAGAGCCCACTGGTCACTCCAGGTGGGAGACACCCATAGTCACTCCAGTCAAGGCTGATGGGTCTGTGAGAATCTGCAGAGACTACAAGGGGACATTGAACCATGCGCTACAACAGAGCGCATATCCAGTTCCAGTAGTGCATCATTTATTACACTCTCTTGGAGGGGGCACAGTCTTTGCCAAGTTGGACCTGGCACAGGCATATCAACAATTAACAGTTGATGATGCCACTGCTGAAGCCCAAACCATTGTGACCCATAGAGGTGCCTTCAAATGCAAAAGATTGCAATTTGGAGTAAGCGTGGCACCAGGCATCTTCCAAAGCCTTATGGAAAGAATGTTACAAGGGTTGCCAGGGTGGTGCCCTATTTTGATGATGTTTTAATTTCTGCTGAAAATGACACTCAATTACACGAGAGACTCAGGGAAGTCTTAACTAGATTCAAAAAGCAGGGTTAAAGTCAAAGAAGAAAATGCACACTTAGAACAGATAAAGTGGAATTCTTGGGTTACATGATTGATAAACATGGCATCCACCCCACAGAGGCAAAGGTTCAGGCAATCAAAGAAGCCCCCAGGCCAAAATGCAAAACAGATTTGCAAGCATTCTTGGGACTCATTAACTTCTATCATATGTTTCTACCTCAGAAGGCAACCATTGCAGAACCCCTACATAGGTTGCTGGACAAAAAATCTGCTTGGGTCTGGGGAGGAAGGAACAAGCTGCATTTAACAATATCAAGAGACTAATACGTCTGATGCTGTGCTGATACAGTTCTCTGAGAACTTTCCTGTTGTTCTGACTTGTGATGCCTCCCTTTTGGAGGGGGGGGGTTGAGCCACATGCTTCCCAGCTGGAGGGAAGCTCCTATTGCATTTTACTCTTGCACCTTGACTAAAGCAGAGAAATTACAGCCAACTGGACAAGGAAGCCTTGGCAATTGTTGCAGCTGTCAAGAAATTCCATGAGTATTTATATGGGAGAACATTTACTATTGTCACAGATCACAAACCTCTGTTAGGCATTGTGGCAGGGACAAACCAACATACGATCCTGTCACCAAGAATGCTGAGATGGACTGAATTTCTTGCTGCTTATTCATACAAACTGATCCACAGACCTGGTAAAGACATTGGGCATGCAGATGCTTTGAGTCGCTGCCCACTTCCTTCACACATTGAGGACCCTGTTCCTGAGACTCACACCTTTTTCTAGAAACTGTTGCCAAACTTCCAGTACATGCTGCTCAAATTGCCAGAGAGACTGCCAAAGACACTTTATTGGCTCCTGTCATAGGCTGGATTAAGAAAGGTTGGCCACTTCAAGATCTACCTCTTCGCCCAACCTTTTAAATCCAGGCAAACTGAATTATCTGTATTAAGAGGATGTATTTTGTGGGGTAACAGGGTGGTTATTCCTGCAAAACTACAAAGAGGTTTTGGAAATGTTACATGAGGGTCATCCAGGAATTGTCAGAATGAAGGATTGGCCAGGAGTTATGTATGGTGGCCAGGTATTGACAAAATGGTTGAAAACTGGGTTGCATCTTGTCCCAACTGTCAGGTAGTCAGGCCTGCCCACCTCTCGCCCCACACAGGAATGGGAATGTCCTAGGGGCCCATGGTCCAGGATTCACATTGATTTTGCTGGCCCTACCAGAGGGCACACTTTCCTTATTATAGTTGATGCATATTCCAAATGGCTGGAGGTTATCCCTATGGCATCCACCACAACTGAAGCTGTCATCAAACAGCTTAAAAAGCTTTTGTAACTCACGGGTTACCTGATGTGCTTGTTTCTGACAATGGCCCTCAATTTACATCCAACCTTTTTGAATCATATCTAGCACAACAGGGTATCAGACATGCCCTGACAGCCCCTGGGCATCCTTGACTAACGGCGGGCTGAGCGTATGGTACGATTTACCAGGAAAAACTTCAGCAATTGGGTCCAGGGATATCACTGAGAGAGTTGAAAAACTTCTCAGTGTTCAGCATATCACTCCCAACCCCTCAACTAATTTAACCCCAGCTGAATTGTTGATGGGTAGGAAACTCAGGTCTCCCTTGACCTTCATCCCACTTACGCACCCAGCACCACTAGATTCCACTAGTAAAATTTGCACTTTCACTGTGGGTGATTCTGTTTATGCTAAGAACCTCATGGGTGAACCATTATGGATTCCTGCTGAGATAACCCAAATCACAGGCCCCAGGGGAAGGGTAAGCGGAGGATGGTGTCCTCTGGAGCAGGCACATTGATCAGTTAAGATCCAGATTGCCTCAGGAGCATTGCTTTTGCTCCTCTCTGGTTCCCATACCTACTGCCTCTTCTAGGGGAAGGGAGGATTATGAGTAATCAGCAAGTAAGAATCAACCCCATGTGTAACGAGCTAACATGACAGGAACCATCCCAAAACCTGTCACAATACCAACAACCATTTTCACAAATGGAAGATTGCACATCACTACCTGATTTAGGTGCTGACATTGGGTTGGAGATGGATTGGGAGGAGAGACCAGGTTGTAGTAACAAACAGGTTCTACCATTACTACAAGTCCAAGTAAGGAAATGTCAGCAGACACATTTCCTCTCTCACAAGTGAGAACCTTAAAACATCTGAACCACATAGGTCTCAACATACACGTAAGAGCCCCACCTATTTAAAAATACATTAGATAGGTTGGGGTTTTGAGTGGACTGAACCTAGTGGGGAGGGGTGTTGTGTATGTATGTAGGTTTGAAGTCATTGGTTTAGTTTGAACTGTTCTTGTAAAATGTTGGAAATGATTGGTTTAAAAAGTGCGGGAAAACCCTGCACTCTGATTGGCTGGCAACTGCGGCTGCTGGCTATAAGTAGTAACCTTGGCCAGCCAAGTGGTTGTTCTGAGCTGTAGTCACTAATAAACAAAGAGCTTGAAGCACTCCACGTCTGTCTCTTCATGCAAACTTCTTTAATGAGTGCTTGGACAAATGTTGCTCTGATAATACCTTTTCCTGTACAAGCCATGTGAGATATACACAGGCTGAGGA
>CM019150.1:46498059-46599069 GCA_009733165.1 Naja naja
TCTCAGTGGCTTTTGATACCATTGACCATGGTATCCTACTGTGACGACCTCAAGGGGTTGGGAGTGGGGGCATCGTTTTACAGTGGTTCCTCTCTTACCTCTGGGTCATACTCAGGTAGTGTTGGCAGGGGCGAGCCCGAGGCCTCACTTGTGGGGTGCCCCAGGGGTCAGTCCTCTCACCCTCTTGTTCAACATCTACATGAAGCCATTAGGTGAGATCATCCGTGGTTTTGGGGTGGAGGTATCATCAGTATGCTGATGATACCCAGCTTTCATCTCCACCCCTAACCAACCCAGTGTCGCAGTGATGATGTCCAGGTGCCTGGAAGCGGTGCAGATCTGGATGGGGAGGAACGAATTCCGACTCAACCTGACCAAGACCGAGTGCCTGTGTGTACCGGCATCTCGGGTTCACCAGGATACACCATCGCTAACTTTGGGGGAGAGGTGTTGCCCCCATAGACAGGGCTCGCAAATCCTCGGTGTCCTCCTGGATACATGGCTCAGTTTTGGAGGAGTAGGTGGGAGCCGCGGGCCAGGGGGGCATTGCCCAGGTTCACCTGGTGCACCAGTTGCACCCTTCCTGGACTGAGATGTCCCACGATGGTCACCAGGCACTGGCTGCCTCCCGCCTGGACCACTGCAACATTCTCACATGGGGCTGCCCTTGAGAACCACCCAGAGGCTTCAACTTGTCCAGAATGCAGCGGCACGGTTGTGATGGGAGGATCCCAATACTCCCATGTTACACTCCTCCTGCGTGAGCTGCACTGGTTACGGTTGCCCTCCTCAAGGTGCTGGTGTTGACAGTGGTGGACCGGCTGGCTGCACGCCCCACAGCACAGGGGCTCAGTGTGCTTCTGGGCTGGGGGCACCCGCCCTCTGGAATCAGCTGCCCCTGGAACTCCGTGTGGCCCCGGACCTCCGGGCCTTCCGCTGTGGCCTAAAAACTTGGCTATTTCAACTGGCCTACCCAGACTGATGGGGGAGAGGGTTTTTAAATGGGTTAATTGTTTTTAGTTTATGATTATGAGATTCCCTGGGTTTAATTTATTTTTAACATCTGTATTGTATGTTTTTTAGTATTGTAAGCCACCCTGAGTCCTTTGGGAAATAGGACGGCATATAAATCTCATAATTAAATTAAATTAAATTAAATCTATGGCCAATGCTGCCTGACACCACAGCTGCTCACAGGTATTCCTGAATAGGCATCACTGGCTGTGATTTTAAATTGGAGCCAAATTACATTTATGTCTTATTCAAAGTAGGCAGTCATTGTGTCTGATTCACTCCAGAGTACAGCTTGACCACAAAGTATTGTGTTTAGCTAATACTGTGTAGGTGGGAAACTACTGCTTAAAGGGGCTAAAATATCTCTTGGTTCCAAATTAAAAATGCCATTGTTGGCTGCATGGGAAATTGAGGTGAGGTTAGTGATGTGTGGGGCAATAACAGATCAGAATGGGGTCGGGTATACTTCACATCTGGACAATGGTAGGCTATTCAGAAGGATAGAAGTTAATGATGGAAAAATATTATGCTTGTTGGATACCTCATCTCCACCCACTAAATAGTTTTCTTTATGGCGGAGAATAGAGGAGAGATCACTTGGTATTTTACTTTTCACTGCTATCTTAAAAAAATTAAAGCTGAGATAACCAAAGGCAACTTCCTTTGGGGCTGTTCATTCTAATTATCCACAATATTCTTTCCAGCAGCTCTGCAAAGTTATATGACATAAATTCTTGCCTGCTGCTTATGTCTGCCTCTGTTCACTTTGACTTGAATTTTATGCCACTTTGCAGTTTTATTTTGCTAGCCAAACTGATTTGCCTTATGTGCTTACTCTGATCTGGATATGGGGGTTCCTGGGACTTTGCTGAGTGCAGATTAAACTGGAAATTATCCACAACAATTTTTGTAAGATGACACTCCTGTAAATTCTTATGCTATGCATGGACAAAATTATGTTCAGTTGCCTTAAAACAAGAGTACAAAATTTATGGCATCAACTTGTCTTCTGCATCCCAGAGCAACATGGTGTGAAAGGTGAACCACATGTGAAGCAATATGTCCTCTAAACAAGAATACTCCAGATGTCCATAATACCTGGTGCACAAATGAGCATAACAGATTTAAAATGACAAACATGTTATTTGATTTTCTGAAATCAATCACATTAAAATGCATTCTGATTTCCTAATAATATCAGCCAAACACTTTGTTAGGATAGCTCAAATAATATGCTTATTAGAAAAGTATAAATCTTACATTTGGGTATTCATGTGAAAACAAAATTATGTGTGAATGAAACTACCATTGTTGGCAACAATTCTTGCAGTCATGGCAGCTGAAAAAAAATGCTGTGATAATCATAGAAAAACATCTGCTAGACCTATCTATTATTGTCAGGGTCACTCCTTCCATTTCTTCATTTGACTGAGCACCAGATGATGTTCAGAACTGCATGAGATTCAAGTTCACTGGAAAGAGCACATTCATTGCATGCTGAAAATTTCCTGTGAAATGAGATTTCACTGGAAAGAGCACATTCATTGCATGCTGAAAATTTCCTGTGAAAGAATTTCAGGAAATGCAGTTGGAACTCCATCTGGGGACTTGGAAAGATACTATCAAATGGGTCATTGCTGGACTAAATGGATCAACAGTGCAGTCTGGCATTAATAAGTATAATATGTATATGCCATATATATGCAATGACAGTTCATGAGTGTTATGTATGTAGGTTTGAAGTCATTGGTTTAGTTTGAACTGTTCTTGTAAAATGTTGGAAATGATTGGTTTAAAAAGTGCGGGAAAACCCTGCACTCTGATTGGCTGGCAACTGCGGCTGCTGGCTATAGCAGCAGCCGCAGCCCAGCCAAATTGGGTCCATTCTGAGCTGTAGTCACTAATAAACTAAGAGCTTGAAGCACTCGCGTCTGTCTCTTCATGCAAACTTAACACTGGTGCGAAGGTGGGATACCCTGAAGAAGACGGCAATGCGAACAGAAGGAGAATGAGATGGCTGCACTGAACACCCCCAGCCCGTTCGATCTGACGGCAGAAGACTGGGAGTCGATGCAGATCATTTCCAAATGTATCTGGAGGAAACGATCTTGCCGACATTTCGAAGCGGAAGAGGCGGTCTTTCTCACGCACTGCGGTCCGGCAGTTTTGAAGATGGCGAAGGCATTGGCGGGAGCTGCAGATGTGAAGGTAATGGAATGGCCTGACTTAGAAAAGTTGTTAAGAGCCCATTACGCCACAAGTATCGTGCCTCATTAAGAGACACGAGTTTTACCGTCGGGATCAAGGGGAAAGCAAACAACTTCATGGCAAGTTTAAGAGACATTGGGGGTACATGCGAATTTAACAATTTAGAAGAGGCCATCTGCGATGATTTGTTCTGGGCCTTAAAGACAAGGTGCTACAGAGCAAGTTATTACTGAAACCTAAGATCACGCTGAAGGAAGCAATAGAAGAGGCCTCTTCAGCAGAAGCTACCAAGTCCTCAGCAGCAGCCATGAAGAAAATCAACAAGGCCACAAGCCATCCTGATGTGGAAAAATCCACAACAACTCATTGTGAGCAAATAGATTCTGAGTCAGACTGTAGTGAGGTGGAGGAAGGAATTTACAGACTCAGAATGGAGCGGAAAAAGAAAGACCTGGGAAGAAAGAGGCAAGATTTCTACTGCAGAGGTTGTGGGGAAGCCACCCCGCACTGAATGCAAGTTTTAGACACCATTAGCCTCGTTGTGATAAAAGAGGACACCTAGCAAGAGTCTGCAAATCATCCAGAACTCCACCCAAACAGAAGAAAGTTTGCTACAAAAACAAAGACAGAATTCAAGCCAAACAACCAGTGAGAAAATGGGGCAGCAATACAGAAGCAAATGGGAAGAATGAAACTCATCAAACAGTAACTATTGGTCATTCATCACCTTTAACAGGAAAGTGCATGTCAAGGTATTATTGAAGGAAGGCCTTGCCAAATGGAAGTGGACTCAGGTTCATACTTATCTATGGTGTCATGGGACACTATTCAAAGACTTCTTACCAGACATCCAGAAGACTCACTTCAAGAAGCAAGCATTGACTCTTAAAGACTACCAAGGGAACAAGATTCCAGTAGTTGGAACAAGAGAATTCAACGTGAAATTCAAGGGCCCACCAAACGCCTACCACTGACCATCGTGGACAAGGACCACCCAAGTCTGCTGGGCCTTGAGTGGTTCAAGCCGTTGGGCATCGAGGTGACTGGCATCAATCACGTGAGCAACACTGAGTGGGAAGAGGCCTTGAAGTCTGAGTTCCCAGAGGTCTTAAGCGATGGATTAGGAAGTACTTGGGGACCCCCATCATATTTAACCTAGATCCCAAGGTACAACCAATCCGTTTAAAACCCAGAAGGGTCCCATTTGCCTTAAAGGAAAAAATTGATGCACAATTAGATAAACTAATAGCCCAAGGGGTTTTAGAGCCCACTGGTCACTCCAGGTGGGAGACACCCATAGTCACTCCAGTCAAGGCTGATGGGTCTGTGAGAATCTGCAGAGACTACAAGGGGACATTGAACCATGCGCTACAACAGAGCATATCCAGTTCCAGTAGTGCATCATTTATTACACTCTCTTGGAGGGGCACAGTTTTGCCAAGTTGGACCTGGCACAGGCATATCAACAATTAACAGTTGATGATGCCACTGCTGAAGCCCAAACCATTGTGACCCATAGAGGTGCCTTCAAATACAAAATATTGCAATTTGGAGTAAGCGTGGCACCAGGCATCTTCCAAAGCCTTATGGAAAGAATGTTACAAGGGTTGCCAGGGGTGGTGCCCTATTGTGATGATGTTTTAATTTCTGCTGAAAATGACACTCAATTACACGAGAGACTCAGGGAAGTCTTAACTAGATTCAAAAAAGCAGGGTTAAAGTCAAAGAAGAAAAATGCACACTTAGAACAGATAAAGTGGAATTCTTGGGTTACATGATTGATAAACATGGCATCCACCCCACAGAGGCAAAGGTTCAGGCAATCAAAGAAGCCCCCAGGCCAAAATGCAAAACAGATTTGCAAGCATTCTTGGGACTCATTAACTTCTATCATATGTTTCTACCTCAGAAGGCAACCATTGCAGAACCCCTACATAGGTTGCTGGACAAAAATCTGCTTGGGTCTGGGGAGGAAGGAACAAGCTGCATTTAACAATATCAAGAGACTAATTACGTCTGATGATGTGCTGATACAGTTCTCTGAGAACTTTCCTGTTGTTCTGACTTGTGATGCCTCCCCTTTTGGAGGGGGTTGAGCCACATGCTTCCCAGCGGAGGAAGCTCCTATTGCATTTTACTCTTGCACCTTGACTAAAGCAGAGAGAAATTACAGCCAACTGGACAAGGAAACCTTGGCAATTGTTGCAGCTGTCAAGAAATTCCATGAGTATTTATATGGGAGAACATTTACTATTGTCACAGATCACAAACCTCTGTTAGGCATTGTGGCAGGGGACAAACCAACACCACAATCCTGTCAGCAAGAATGCTGAGATGGACTGAATTTCTTGCTGCTTATTCATACAAACTGATCCACAGACCTGGTAAAGACATTGGGCATGCAGATGCTTTGAGTCGCTGCCCACTTCCTTCACACATTGAGGACCCTGTTCCTGAGACTCACACCTTTTTTCTAGAAACTGTTGCCAAACTTCCAGTACATGCTGCTCAAATTGCCAGAAAGACTGCCAAAGACACTTTATTGGCTCCTGTCATAGGCTGGATTAAGAAAGGTTGGCCACTTCAAGATCTACCTCAACTCGCCCAACCTTTTAAATCCAGGCAAACTGAATTATCTGTATTAAGAGGATGTATTTTATGGGGTAACAGGGTGGTTATTCCTGCAAAATTACAAAAAGAGGTTTTGGAAATGTTACATGAGGGTCATCTGGGAATTGTCAGAATGAAGGGATTGGCCAGGAGTTATGTATGGTGGCCAGGTATTGACAAAATGGTTGAAAACTGGGTTGCATCTTGTCCTAACTGTCAGGTAGTCAGGCCTGCCCCACCTCTCGCCCCCAAACAGGAATGGGAATGTCCTAGGGGCCCATGGTCCAGGATTCACATTGATTTTGCTGGCTCTACCAAAGGGCACACTTTTATTATTATAGTTGATGCATATTCCAAATGGCTGGAGGTTATCCCTATGGCATCCACCACAACTGAAGCTGTCATCAAACAGCTTAAAAAGCTTTTTGTAACTCACGGGTTACCTGATGTTCTGGTTTCTGACAATGGCCCTCAATTTACATTCAACCTTTTTGAATCATATCTAGCACAACAGGGTATCAGACATGCCCTGACAGCCCCTGGGCATCCTTTGGCTAACAGCCGGGCTGAACGTATGGTACTATTTACCAAGGAAAAACTTCAGCAATTGGGTCCAGGGGATATCACTGAGAGAGTTGAAAAACTTCTCAGTGTTCAGCATATCACTCCCAACCCCTCAACTAATTTGTCCCCAGCAGAGTTGTTGATGGGTAGGAAACTCAGGTCTCCCCTTGACGCCTTCATCCCCGCACCCAGCACCACTAGATTTCACTAGTAAAATTTGCACTTTCACTGTGGGTGATTCTGTTTATGCTAAGAACTTCATGGGTGAACCATTATGGATTCCTGCTGAGATAACCCAAATCACAGGCCCCAGGTCTTACAGGGTACAAACGGAGGATGGTGTCCTCTGGAGCAGGCACATTGATCAGTTAAGATCCAGATTGCCTCAGGAGCATTGCTTTTGCTCCTCTCTGGTTCCCATACCTACTGCCTCTTCTAGGGGGGAAGGGGAGGATTATGAAAGTAATCAGCAAGTAAGAATCAACCCCATGTGTAACGAGCTAACATGACAGGAACCATCCCAAAACCTGTCACAATACCAACAACCATTTTCACAAATGGAAGATTGCACATCACTACCTGATTTAGGTGCTGACATTGGGTTGGAGATGGATTGGGAGGAGAGACCAGGTTGTAGTAACCAAACAGGTCCTACCATTACTACAAGTCCAAGTAAGGAAATGTCAGCAGACACATTTCCTCTCCCACAAGGTGAGAACCTTAAAACATCTGATCCACATAGGTCTCAACACGTAAGAGCCCACCTATTTAAAAGAATACATTAGATAGGTTGGGGTTTGAGTATGGACTGAACCTAGTGGGGAGGGGTGTTATGTATGTAGGTTTGAAGTCATTGGTTTAGTTTGAACTGTTCTTGTAAAATGTTGGAAATGATTGGTTTAAAAAGTGCGGGAAAACCCTGCACTCTGATTGGCTGGCAACTGCGGCTGCTGGCTATTAGTAGCAGCCGCAGCCCAGCCAAAGTGGGTTTGTTCTGAGCTGTAGTCACTAATAAACAAAGAGCTTGAAGCACTCCACGTCTGTCTCTTCATGCAAACTTAACAATGAGTGCTTGGACAAATGTTTGCTCTGATAATACCTTTCCTGTACAAGCCATGAGATATACACAGGCTGAGGACAGCCTTGTCAGCAGTCTTGTCTTGTCTTATCTTGTCACAATTTATTTATTTGTTAAATTTATATGTCACCCATCTTGCTGTCCTGAGACTTACCTCTTATATTTTGGATAATTGTTTCTAAATAGACTTTATTTGGTTACCCTGTTTGAGTAATTTGCTGGCATTATTCTAGGGACAAGAAAATTGCAAGTCAAAAGTCATAGGAGATTGTGGCTTCTTTCTATAAACTGTACATTCAGGATAAACCAGGGATAGGGAAGAAGGATCACAAAGCATGGCTTTAAAAAGGTAGGCCAGCCTGCTACTGAGGACCTTTCTCAAACCCTTAGAGTGGTTCATTTTAGATTAATCATGACTAAGCTTACCCTTTTGGAGGTTTGTACTCTGGAAAATCTAATTTTCTCTTCTCCCGCACAAACACAAATTAAGAGAGTGCTGTAGGCAGTAAGATTTAGAGCTCATCCTTCTACAGCCACTTTTCTGTGCCAATCAAAGGTAAGCAGCTGCCTATTCTCCTTTACTGAATTGTTTGCAGCAGCAGCAATTTCCAACAAGGAAAAAGGCACAAATTGACACTAAACATTACCTAGGATATTAATTCTGGCAGTCCTACTTTGAACGGCCTTGTGAGATATGTGTCTGTGTTCAAAAAAAAAATGAGAGGGAAAACCATATTCTAATTTAGGAAATGAAATCCACAACTAGTTATTGAACAAAGGCAAAACTGCATTACTTAAATCTTCCTCTTCCCCTCCTTCCCATTTCATAATTGACAGTATGTTGGGCAGCATATCTTCTTGGATGAGGGGGACTTTTTCTGAAGGAGTTTGATCTGAGATTGAAGGATATTGCTCAGAACACCATGCATTATTATAAGCATGGGGTTATTCCTCCACCAAGTGGTAGATGTTTGATATTCCCCAGGAAACCATGCTGAGAACAGGAACTTGTTTTAACACCCAAGCTAGAGAAATCAAGGACTTAGAGTGGGAAGTAAGCTGTATGCCACTGGGCCAATATGACACCTGCCTCCCTTTCTTCCTCTAGCATGCTTGAAGGCATTGCTATTGCTTCAGACAGCTTTCTTAGACTCTATTGTCAAGTGGATTTGCTTCTGAGAATCAACATTTTTTCTTTGCCTCACTGAACACCTACTAATGCATCAAGCAAAGAGAAGCAGACAAAACGGAACTTGTGTCTTTAAATCTCCTGCTTTGGATCACACAGAGTATTTCAAATCTTTTGGGTCTTCACTGGAAAGTATTTACCCTAGACAATATGGAGAAGAATCATGCACACATTAAAAATGGCTCTGTTGGAATTCGCTCTGAACTTTTCTTAGTCAAACTTTGCAGGCAGAAACCAACTCCTTTTAAATTTGCTCCCAATCCCCTGAGGGATTAAGATCAACATTTTGAGAACTTGTGCCCTAAGATAATTAAATTCAGATTGGTAGGTCACCTGATTGCTAGGTTGCCAACTGGTGCAAAGTGTGAGTATCATATGAAGCCTCTTCTGAAAAATCTATATTTTCTGCCAATTGCCTACTGTGCACACTTTATGAAGTTGACTTTGACCTTATCTTTTAAAGCTTTCAATGGCTTAAAGATTGATTGTATGAGGAAAGCATTGCCTTTGCTATTATGAACTTGCTCAGTTACTTAGAACAGCAGGAACTCTTCTGAAGACACCTCACTGCCAGAACTGGAGCTATCTGGTATGCAGGATCCCATACTCCAACCAGGATAGGTTCAACTTCCGGGAAGTAAAGGAGTCCAGATTAGAATGCACTGCTTTTCATTAGCAATACCAGCCTTTGGAATAGCAATAGCAGTAGCACTTAGACTTATATACTGCTTCACAGTGCTTTACAACCCTCTCTAAACATTTTAGAGAGTCAGCATATTGCCCCCAACAATCTGGGTCCTCATTTTACTGACCTTGGAAGGATGGAAGGTTGGTTAACCTTGACCCTGTGATACTCTAACTGCCCAAACTGCTGTCAGCTGTCGGTCAGCAGAATTAGCCTGCAATACTGCATTCTAACCACTACTCCACCACAGAATAGCTTTCCAATTAAAATCAGGTTGGTTTCCTCCTGATTCAGAATGATTTCAAAACTAAATTATTTCAGGAAGTATTCTAGCTGAGACTTTCTTTTTTATCAATGTTGATTTTTATAATACAATTGTTTCAGACATTTTAAATTGTACTGTGGGTTGTCTTAGAACCATATCAGTGCTGAAAGCTGTTTTTGATTGCAACTAACCTAAACTAAACCACTTCTATAAAGATCCCAGTCCATGGAATGCTTTTTTAATGGGCTTGTCCCCAATCTTACTATTTAAAATGTAAAAAAAATCTATAACTTTGATTAAGCTTTTAACTGTTGATTACTTTCAGTTGATTTTAATTTTAATTGTATTGATTTTAATGTCATGGTTTATATTTTCTGTTATTGCTATAAGCTGCCTGGAAAGCTTGCATAAGCAAAAAGTGAAGTATAGAGCTATTAAATAAAATTGTAATTTATATTTCCCAGTGTGAATAATGTTGCTCATGAATATCAGCCATGAGTCCTGTCATGCCCTGTATGCCTTTATTAAAAATAAAATAAAATAAAATTAATGGAAACAAAACACTAAGTTCTGACTTTGCCATTATTTACTCCAACACCTCTGGACCCATAAAGATTCATAGGCCTTATAGAAAATAAAATTAACAGGTGGCTCTTAGCCCAATGCTTTTAGAATGATGACACCTGCCAAGAATTAAAACAACAAAAGCCAAAGGAAAGCTAGAGTCACTGAGAGAATATCGAGAGCATTCTGCCCACTTTGTCCTCACAAAAATAGATATTTTGATATTGCTACCTTTTTAATGACCAGAGAAGCTTTCATCAGTCTCAATGTTGTGGTTTAAAATGTCCAAATATGTCTTTTTTTTCTTGTAGACCATTGCCTTGTAGACCATTGTACACCATAGTTGTACATTTTAATTGAGAAATAGAAAGGAAAAGAACCAAGGACATTGATGTTTCATTAAAATCAATATTAAATTAATGGCGTACATTTCTACTCTGAAGGATAGCTAAAAAGGTTTATTTCTTCAGTATGACTCTACTTCTTTTCCTGGGTACTTGCCTTCACACATTCTGTTGCTCTAGAACAGGGGTGTCAAACCTGCGACCTGCAGGCCAGATGCGTCATGTGGCCATGCCCACCATCATATTAGTGAAGGGGGAAAAGTCGTGATACATCATGTGACAGCAACATGATGACGTGAGTTTGACACCCCTGCTCTAGAATGAGAATTCTGGTTACAAGTGGACTTCAGCCAGGAGATGTTGTTGCAATTTTGGATCACAGATCACCAATCCTCAGGTCTATTCATCACCTGCTGAAATTGGCATTAATACCAATCCATGAAAAGCAATCATTGTTTTAATCACCAATTCAGAATGAATAGTGAGGGAATAGGAGTGTTTTACATCTTTAATTAGTTTGACAATTAGATACCATAATTATCTTGTTGCACACCTTTTGTTGAGGTAACCTCCAAATTATCTAAATCTAAGTCAAGAATTCAAAATGAAAGCCAGTGTTGGAGCTTAAATAGCTATTAGGATTTTTAAAAAGTAGATAAAGACAAGTAATTTTCTTTTTAGAATTGCCATGGGGAAAAACTAGTGCCATAAAGATATAATGACTTAGCGAACCTATGTCATGTGTGCCACAGGTAGCACACAGAGCCATTTGTGTGGGCACATGAGTCCCAGCCAGACTTACCTGCACTGCACATACACATGCCTCCCAGCTGATTTTTGGCCCATTTGAGGCCATTTTCGTCCTCCCGGAAGCTTGAGGGAAGCTTCTGGAGGCTCAGGAAGCCAAAAAATGGGCCTTCCGGAAATATCGGAAGCACTGAAATGGGCTTGTTGTCAACCTCCTGAGACTCCAGAGGCTTCCCTCAAGCCTCCAGGAGGATAAAAACAGCTTCCCACAGGCTCCAGAGGCCCTCTGGAAGCTGAAAATGGGCACTTCTGGTATTTCTGAAAGGCCTGGTATGGGCACTTCCGGTATTTCTGAAAGGCGTCCCAAGGCTGCAGAAGCTTTCCTCTGCGAGGGCAAAAACAGCCTCAAACAGGCCAAAAATCAGCTGAGAGGCACGTGCATGCGCAGTGCAGGTAAGGGAGCAGGGTGGGGGTGCACATGCACAGGGGGGGCAGGGTGCATTGCATTGTGGGTGCCGGCATGCACGCTCACACTTTTGGCACATCACAACAAAAAGGTTTGCTATCACTGACCTAGCTAATATAAAGAGAATTATGTAGAGAAATAGATGATATATGATAGAGATGTAGATACAGATGGTATAGACATAGATGATATAGCTACAGTTATAATTATAGGTAATGAGATACAGATACAAATATATATTTAGGGATATCATGGCCATGGATAAAGGGAAATGCAGTTCGAGGTATTTTTGTAGAGGAGTAAATAATGAATCCTATGCTGAAATTTGTGTTCAGGTGGTCAATAGCTTTTTTTTTCCTCTGAGAAAGAAGATTCTATTTTTCTAGCCCTTCCTAAAATTGCTTAAGAATTTCTTTTAGTGACTGTTGTTGTTGAAGTTTATTTCTGAAGTTTGCAGCAGGTGGCAGTAGTTAGCCAATACTGGCTGATCTCAAAAGAGCTTGGAAGGGTCCAACCTGGAAAGAAGGCAACCAGGAAATTCCAACCCTGGAAAAAGACAGTGGCAGACCACTTCTATATGCTACCACAAAAGCAGTATGAATGTGTTTGTATAGTTGTCAGGTATCAACCTCAACAAAGAAGACTTTGCTTTTATCTTACTGCTGAGAGGTGGCAGAAAGAACTGTGCTGTAGACAATTCACAAATCACTATGATCATCTGACTACCTCTTCCTCCATGCATTCTTATGTCCTTCTCCATCTTTCTAATTCTTTCTGATTCTAAGTTTCTTAGGGATACAGCAAAAAGCTGAGTACCAGCTCTGTGGAATTTTGTAATACTGCCTTTATTCAGCTTCCCCTTTTGTTCTTGATATTTTTCCTTAAACAATTATTGATCTGTCAACACAAACTTTCTTGGTAGTGAGGATGTAATCATGTGACCTCAATTTACAACATTTTTTTCCAGGAAACTGGTGTTTATTTCCTGAGTTCTCTTGACCCTGGGGTTTGCTTAATGACCACCACAAAAAGGTTGTAAAATTGGGCACAGACATGTGATGAACTGCTTAGTGACTAGCAAGACTTACTAATATAGTTTCAGGCCCGGTTATGATCATAAATCAAGGGCTACTTATTTAACCCATTTTATAGCTACCCATCTATCTAAGGAACTCTACGCAGTAAGCAGTAATCAAAACAAACCAATTATTTGAATCCATTACAAAGACACTGGGTCAACCTTCCACATCCATACTAGACTTCCATCAACATCCTGGTTCCCATTGCCTAGGGAAGATACAGTTTTTCATGGCCTTATGTTTAAGGTCAGGCCTATCTATAAATTGGGGGAAAGTTGTTGGACTACCCAAGTGCTGTGACAAAGCCTGCCTTCTCTCCAGAACTCAAATTATTTATTATTTATTCATTTTAGACTTGAAGAATTCTGAATGGTCATATTTATATTGGAATAGTGTCTTTGATACAATTTATATTGTGTCTTCTTCCTGTGCTAAGTACTGCCATTTTAATCCTCTCTTCCTGTAAACATTCAAATAATATATGGCATCAGGTTGGAAAAAAATTCAACAAGCGAATAGTGTATCATCTATAACAACCTAAGCATATCTGTAGATTGTTTGCAGTTGTTTATGTGCTTTCTTGAATAATACTCAGTGGCTCTATGATTTATCTTGTATTCATTGTAGTTCTTGTGCTACAATTTTTTTTGGCAATTATAGTGATATATAAGGAGTTTTGTGGAAGGGAGTTATTTACAAAGCCACTATCTTCATCTTTGTCAAGTGATCCATTTGACTCAAGCCAAGAATCAGTTTTACTGCTGTTGTAATCCTCTTTAAAGAGAAAAGAGCTTTGATAAGTGAGTAACTTTATGCTCAACACACATTTATAAAAATAATATAAATGTGAGAGAACACACAGAAACATTTGATGTCACACATAAATTATAACTGCTTGTTTGCAAGCAGTGTTGCTAAAGAAGACACCTAAAAGTCTCATGAACTTTAATAGTTAAATTTGGCTAATTATGCTCTTATTGTCTGAACATTGCCTTTAACTGAAATGACTTTCAAAAAAAAACCAAAGGAGTAATATGAAAAATTACTTTTGTCCAATTAACATGTAACTGAAAAGCATCAGGCTTGAAAAGAAAATATACCTTTTTATGTTGCTGAGGAATTCATGGAAGCTCATATTCATAGAAGTTTAGGCAACAACAAGCTTACTCAAGGTACAACATTCATCTCATTTTTCTTGACATTACAAATCTCAACGTTGTGCTTATTTGAAGCATAGTTAATTGCTTCATTATTAGTAATTAAAAGGATTTTGTGCTGATTTTAAAAGTTGGGCTTTTTCCCATATCAGTTGAGAAAACCTGAGCAATCTTGATTCAGCAGAAAGATCCCCAAATCACAGTTATCCAAGGATCAGAAAATTAATTATACAGTGATTATTAATATTAACTAGATTGACTATAGACTCATTTGCACTGCTTACCTGACCCATTGTTGAAATGGGGTAGCAACTATATTTTGAAGGCCTGGTAGAGAAGACAATGCTCTATACTTAATGTATCCTTTCCATTGCAAATGTGATCTCTGGGTGCATTTTCCTCCTGTAATTTTTAAGCCATTTTCCCCCTTATTTCCCACCAAGTGCTCCTGCCTCTTTTACTTCATTACAAACTGACTTCAGCAGGTCATTAGGTTACTTTGGAAGAAAAGAACCTTCTCAGCAGAGACAATGGTGAACATGTTTCTTAATATATTCTACTTTCAACAGGAAAGCTGTAATAATATATTGGTTAAAACACTGGCCTTCTAAATGGAAATTTGCTGTCTTAAAGTCTGGCAGAAACTTTTTTTATTTATTATTTTATTTCTTTAAGTTACTACTTTTCCCTGGGCATGTTTTGGTAATAAAATTAGCTGTGCAATGTTTTTCATCATTTTTCCAGTCACTTGTGGTGGAAGGCTTTCACCTTTTCCCTACCAATGGAAGAAAATAAAAGCTTATTTCATCAGTCACGGTTTATCAGTAAACCTAAGCCTTAAAACACATTCAGTCTTAACTAGGGCCTGCTAAAATGAAGCCACATTATAACTTGTAATTTGAAGATGGCACGCTATAAAGAAGCCATAGCCCAGACCTAATCATTCTGCATCAGGATTATTCGAAATTAAGAGTGGTAGTTAATCAACATAGGAGTGAGAAGGATAAAGGCAATCTTTAAGTGCAAGGTTCACTGTATCTTTCTCCCAGCATAATAAACAATAATCATATGAACTGCTCAAGATATCCCTTTGCCTACCTTTATATACACAAGAAAGAAAATATGCAAAAAAAGTTCCCAATAATAGGAACAATAGGGAAAATGTATAATAATTTCCCCAAATGTATTGCTCTTCCAGTTCTATTGCCCTCTTTCTTAGGCACACCAATGTCAATGTTGACATTAGTGATCAAGAGGAAAAAAATCTGTAATATATTAAAAATACAATTATTGTCAAGATAAACTATTTGATTAATAGAAATGATTAAAAGATAAAAGGAGTTCCCAAACAGAATTCAGACAACAATAAATATTCTGTTAAATATTCTGTTAAAACAGTTGCATTTCCTAACATTGTAGTATATGAATTCTGTGCTTAGTTCATTATTTTCCCTGTGAAATGTATTTTATTAAAGGCACATGTTTTGTGCTGTTACTGTTATTGTTCTTGATATATTTATTCGACCTCACTGTCAGGCTGAAGAGTGCAAATCTCTTTAAGGGAGAGGAAATATTTATGTTTTCTAAAAACAGAGATTATCCCTTTTTTAAAGCATTACTTTATTGCTTTAGGTACAGGAATAGCTTCAAAAAGCAAAGGCAAAAGCAAAATGCATGACCACATTGTATAACACACAATACTATTATAAGATAAAGTGTTTTTGTTCATTGCAACTTTGTCATTAATATGCTTTGATACTTAGATCATTACTATTTTAATGATGAACACTAAATCTAAATCTATCAATTCTTTAGTTTTTATGTCTTGTGTTTTTACAATTGCTTATCTGCTCCCTTTTTATCATGGAAATTCTGACTGTAATGCCATCCCTCCTCAATTGATGGCTAAATTGCAATGTCCATTATGCAGTCAGATATGGTAGAGCCATTCTGTCTCAATAGAGTGTGGACAAGTAATTCATATAATGCATTTTATTGATCTTGTGGCTAAAACGTGTGAAAGGTAGAGACGTCATCGCCCTGTCTCTGGAAAGTCAAATCATTTATTTTTATAACTTCTCTGTATACATTCAGAATCAAATGGAAATATATCAGTGACACCTTTAGACAAAAACTGCTGCATTCCCAGGAGAATGATTATTATACTTACTGTTTCACTTTTTCTCACATTAGATTGTAATATTTTCCAATTCATGCACACAAATATTCAACTTTAAGGTTAAAATCATGCTTTAAAAAGATATTCTAGCACACCTTCTTCCCTAGAATTTTGTTACGTTTGGGTCATCCCAATTATTTTTATTTATTTTTAGATAACATCATTTTTAGAACTGAAACCTTTTTACGTCTTAAGTAAGTAAATGTATAACTTCAGTTGTGGTTAATGGTTTGTACATTCACTTGCATGAGATAGCCTCACCAAATAATAGGAAGGATGGTGAATATAATACATTCTTATTTATTTATTATTAATAGTGACATTAATAATTAATCTGGAACATTTTTGAAAAACGTTGGAAGGGTGGTGGTGGTTTAGGAGGAGGAGGAGGAGGAAGAGGAGGAGGAAGAGGAGAAGGAGGAGGAGAGGAGGAGGAGGAGTCCAGAATGCAGAATACTGCAGTGCATGTAGTAATATGTTCTTAAAATCACCCATATTACACCTCAGTTGTGTGAGTTGCACCGTCTCCCTGTTTCCTTACGGATGCAATTCAAGGTCTGGTTATCACCTTTAAAGACCTGCATGGCACAGAACCAGGTTATTTATAGAACTGTCCTTCCCTGAGAACATCTGTTCATGCTATTGAATCAGATAGGGTAGACATTGTACCAGTCCCTTCTCTGAAATCTTGCCATCTAGTGGAAGCATACCTTTCCTATGGTTTCCCTTACCTTATGGAGCTCCCTCCACAAGACCTGGTGATTTAGCATGGCCCCACAATCCTGGCTTTTTAGAAGGCCATCAAAACCTGGGATAAGGTTCACCATAGTTAGTACATAACCTTTACTGTTATTGGTCATAGGCTACTTTAAAGAAAGTGTGCACTTAAAACTGAAATAATTATTTTTCAGGTTGCATTTTGTAGACATTTGCACACTGCAAGATAGTAAGCCATGGTTTGAAGATGAAATATGATCAATAATTTTATATAAGATCCCACTATTCATAACAAGAAATGCTTACAGAAATGTGTTGCTCACAATAATTGGATTGATATATCATGCAAAGATATACAATGTAGTTTTCTTACCATGCAGTCATTGTGGTTGATTTAACAAGCCTTGATTAAAACTATAGCTTAGAATGATACATAGGATCAGCCACTGAATAATAGTAGCTATCCAAGCTTCCCAGTGCAATCTGAAAATGTTAAACACAGAACCAGCAACGTAAAATATTATTTCACTTAGAAAAATAACCATGTTCTAGTAATTATAAACATTCAAACTAGCTATAGGATATTTACAGATAAACATGTACATATATTTACATAGCATGTACATGTTTAGACATTTCAAGGAACATGACCACACAACACACAATATACTTATCTAGATTAAACATTATTCCCACAATCTGTTAACCTTAATAGCTTGTTAAGATTTTTGTTGCTTTTGGCTTTGTGTGTGATGCACACCCAACTCATTTGGTTAATGTATAGTTCAACATATTATGTGAATTCAGATAATGGGCTCAGTGACACATTATAGAAATACAGCCAGGATGTATAGTGCAGCTTATTTTCATAACAATCTGCTAAGGGCTAACAGATCTAAGCTGCAACAATCTGGATATCTGCCAAATGGAAACAAAAAGATATAGAAATGTAGCATTATGTAATCACTAGAATTTCTGCAGGTGAGTTAAGGTAGTTTAAAATAAGTCAAATACTCTATGTTGAAATGACTTATATAGCTTGATAAGATTTGGTAGTTTACTTTTGTGAACATTTAACAATTTAAGGCTTTTTGTGGGAGTACAGGTGTTTCTTTTTTGGTAATCTTGGGCCTTTAAACTCAATTAGTTTTTCTATTTCTTTCTTGAAAAAGCCCTCCAAATTTTTATACTGGCTTAATTTCCTGTGTAAATATCTTTTGATTGCAAATGTGGACCTTGCATTAGTGTTAATTCAGCAGTTTTTTTACTTGTGATAAATTATACATGCCAATTAAATGGGCACCCACACATTTGGTATTTTCAAAACAAAGAATTAAGAGCTATTTGGCAATATAGATATACTGCAAGGGTACCCAAGGTCATAGGCAGTCTTATCTGGTGCTGTTTAAAATCAGAGGGGAAATGACAGAGAATTAATTTCTTAGAAAGCTTCTGATAAGATACAGCAACCACTCTGTGGAGCATAGAGTAATTAATGTATTAAATGAACTGACGGCTATCAAGTAACTACAACATTTTTTCCTTGAGAAATGTACTATAGTTGTTGCAGACTGGAAGTCCATTATTGAAGAACTGGTATCCCATGTCCCTTATTCATTTAAGGATTTATTGTTTTGGGGATGTAGCCAGCCAGGAAATTATGTGGCTTTAAGAAATAGGTTCACAACTGAAGATGTATCATTGCAAATTCTGACAATTGTATATTTAGACTGTAAAATCCTATAAGAATACCAGTCTTATGGGGCAGAGAGAAAGGGGGAGAGAGAGAGAGAGAGAGAGAGAGAGAGAGAGAGAGAGAGAGAGAGACCAGCTGTTTAAGGGGAGTGGGGATATGTGCATTTGTGATGATTACATGTAACTATTTCTTCTGACATCCAAATAAATGGGTAGAGTGCCCCCACAATGCCTTTCATGGAGATTGCCCCCACAATACACAAAAGCTTTCCATGGATTAATTTTATCCAAATGTTACATGAGATTCTTCAATGACTGGGTTTATTCATCATGCTAAGCCATGGATCATTTTGCAAACAACATCTGAGTTTACATATCTAAATAGAATAAGTAATGCTACCATTTAGCAATATACAAAAAAGCTATTTGAATGTCAGTCTAAAGAGTTAATAACAAGTGGTTGAAGAAAACAGAGTGAAAAAAAATCAGACTAAATCTAGACACTACAACTAATGTATAAAAATAAATAAAATGGTTCAATTCAGTGTTATCTACCTGAATCTCTCCTGTATAATCCTATTTTATTAGCATACACCACATTCTGTGTGGGTATAATCTGGAATTTTATAATATAAATACAGATTTTTTACAAAATGCTTTCTTAATAGAGAGGTCAAAGGTTCAAAAGAACTAATGAAGAAAATGGAGGATGATAGTAAAAATATGACTAAACTGCTAAACTGATTAGGTATTAGTTAAAGAAGAGTTATTGTAGAATATTTAATTATGAATGTGGTTTTAAACACCCCACAAATGAATTTAATTTTTATTTGGGATATTCCACTCCAGGGTTTTCTAACCTGGGTATTCTTGAGATTTGATTATTGTATTGCTAGTCCATTTGAATAGTGTGGCCATTAGAACTTAGCATATTAACTCATTCTGATATGTCTATTAAGTATTTGATTTTTTCAACAGCAACAAAAAGAATTCTACATTGTTGAAAAGCATAACTCAGCCAGTCCTTCCCTGAGAAATTGGGAATGAGAGAAGGAAATTTAGCAATTAATATTGACTAGAAACATACTGCTGGTACAGGTTTTTGGAAAATAGTATGCTTGAGAAAGAAAGTAAATTAGTGCCCTGAAATGATATATTTTTTATGATGTGCCATCAAGTTGGTGGAAAAACTTAGTGACTACATAGATGGATTTTATTCAGATTTTATTCAGTTCTGTCCCCAACTTGGTCTTTTTAGTCTTCCAACAGTCTAGCAGTTGCCACTACTGCTGATCATTCTCTTCTTCTTTTTCATTCCATTTTTTCCCATTATTATAGATTTTTCAAAGAGCTAGATCAATTTATAATGTGTCCAAAGTATGAAAATTGAGATGATATATTAATATGCCTAGGTTTCCAATCCATATTGTCTATGGGAATCTTGGGTAATTAAGGATAATGTGGAACATTGTTATAAATACAGAATTCAATTTCCATCTAAAACATTAGACTTTTATTTCATTTTAAATGCTATACTAGTTATGCCTGCAAAGAATTCTGAACTGAGCTACTTGAAGTAACAGTTCACAAAGCTGACCTTTGAAACATTTCTTGCACTGGATGTTATAAAAGGAGCACATACCACATTAACATTAAAAATGGTTACCAAGAAAAGGTTGAGAAAGAAGTATGACCAATGTAGTTTACCTTGGAAAAGGATAATTTTAATTCTAGTTCCATTTTGTTGTCTAATTTTTTTTCTGTTTTCTTTTATGTCTGGGTTATTTTAAATTAAGTAAAATGGTGAAAAGGGTGGGAACTATAGTTAATGATAACTGATACTTTATTTGGCTCCATAGGTTCCTTTTATGTTTTGTTCATTTGTGGGTTAAGAATCTCAGAAAATATCCACTTGGGCAACTCATTGAATGAAGAAACTGAGGTGCTCTGGGAGTTTAGACAAACATCTGTCACTTAACACCCCAGACTCTAGGCACTAAGATAGAAGGTGGAAGATTGTGAGTTGAGGTGTCTCGTTATCCATGAAAGTGAGGTGGGTGACTTTGGGCCAGTCACTCTCCCTCAGGTCTCCCTCATCTCAGCTCACTCACCAGAGAAGACAGGATTTCATTTTCATTACAGTTAGCTTCACAATGGAACAAAATATACAACAAATACATCTTATGTAGAAAAGGGCAGCAGAATTGTTTCTTGATATGCTTCATTTTCAACAAAGCATAATTTCTTCAGACCATCTAACATATGAAATGAGGAGTCTACACCAGCTGATTGCCTTGGGTCCTGGAATCTTGAATATATAAATTTATCAGAACTTTAAAATGGAAATTTGTGTACTAGTAGTATGTATAAAATAACTACTAGATTCATATAACCCTGTTCTAATGTGCAATATTATTCTGTTTCTAGATCAGAGGTGGGCAATTATGGCCCCTTTACAACTTGTGGACATCAGCTCCCAGAATTCCTGTCCCAGCCATGTCCAGGAATTGCCATGATTGTGCCATCTCAGGAATTCTGGGAGTTGAAGTCCACAAGTTGTAAAGGGGCCATAATTGCCCACCTCTGTTCTAGATCCTACATGGGAATCATAAATATCATCAACTACTTGGCTGGAAATTATCCCCATGATTGCCAAAAGCAAACAAGCAAAAAAATAGACCTTTTTTCGTATAGTTTTTATTAAAATTTTTAAACAAGAAAGTCATAACTAACACAAACTAATAGATGATAAGAAAGAAAGGGGAAAACAAAGAGGAACGAAAAAAAGAAGTTAAAGAAAATAGTGAAAGAAAGCATAAACAAGTGGCTTCTGTTATTGGTATAAATATATTTTGTTATTGGTACAAATGCATTTTGACCTCTCTATCTAAAGTTAACATCATATTGCTGTTCTTTCTACAATCTATCCCATCTAATAGTCAAAACCATAAATCACAAGTTCAATTTTTCATTTCTACACAGAAAAAGCTAAGAGGGTTACAGTCACCAAGAAATGTAGATAATGTCTTTTCTCTAATCAAAGAAGTTGGTTGAAAAATTTCAGCAAAAACTGTGAACTTTACAACCATTCCTTCATAATGGGTAGTGTCAAATCTTTCAATTTCTGGGCCTACAGTCATATTGTTGCTGTGATAATAAACTGAACTATTTTTTCTAACTGTTTAGCCATTAATCCAAACAGAAAAAGTTCTTGGTTTCTGTTGAATATCTTTAAAATCATCTGTGTCAAAGAATATATTTGAATTCAATTATTGTTTAGCTTTTTTTTACATGAGCATCAATCATTTATTTATTTTATTATTTATTTATTTATTAATGGGACTTATATGCGCCCATCTCGAAAGGCACAAGGCAGCTTACAATAAAACAGACACAATAAATATTTTAAAAGAATTAAATTAATGGTCCCAATTAATACAAAACTAAAAGCATAAATCTAAAACACCCCACCCATAGGTCACAGCCCGGCTTGGTCAAATAACCAGGTCTTCAAGTCATGGCGGAAGGTGCGGAGGTCAGGGGCCAAGCGGAGCCCAGGGAAGTTGGTTCAGAGTTCAGGGACCTTTGACAGAGTAGGCCGTCGTTGGGGACCGCCAGCGGCATTGCCGGCTGATGGGACCCAAGGAGTCCCTGTCTGTGACTTAATTACAGGGCAGTTAGTATTAATTAGCCAGCAGCAGTCTCTCAACAAATAATAAGGACCCATGTCATAGGACTTTGTATGTTAAGGTTAAAACCTTGAATCACCCGGAGAACAGCAACCAATGCAGGCAAAGCGCGGGAGGAGACTAACATGGGAGAACCGGGAAACTCCATCATGGCCTGCCGCCGCATTTTGCTAATCATGATAAAACATGCTTCATATAATTTACATTTCCAACATATATTTGAACTTCCTTTCTATGTTATAAATAATTTTGCAACATTATTGGTCAACACATCATTTTATAATCTTTTACTCTAAATTTCAATAAGGCCAAATTGTCCAAGTCTTTCTCCATCTTTCTGTTAATAACTTTATTAAAAAGCCCCTCTTTGTCAGCAATTTTTATTTATTTATTTATATATTTATTTATTTATTTATTTATTTATTTATTTATTTATTTAGTCAAGCAATTATAAGATAACAGGTATAAGTATAAACATAGTTATGAATACATGAAATGGATACATATAAGAAAAATAAAAAGAAACAATAGGACAGAGATGGTAAAACGCGTTAGTGCCATAATCCCTACAGACCTCTTAGGAAAGGGGTGAGGTCAATTGCATTGGTTGCTGGTTGCATTCCAAGTGAGATTCAAGGTTTTAGTAACAACATATAAAGTCCTACATGGGTTGGGTCTGGGGTACTTGCGGGAATGTCTCTGCAGCATCATTCTGTGGCCTGTCATCCCACAGACAGGGCCTCCTTGGGATCTGTCCCGGCCAGACACTGTTGGCTGGCAGTGCCCAGGGTAGGGCCTTCTCTGTGGGGGCACCACCTTGTGGAATCAACTCCCCTTGGACTAGCCGTTTGGCTCGGATCTCTGGATCCTTCGCTGTGACCTAAAGACTTGATTATTTCAGCAGGCGACCTGGACTGAACCAAGAGTGGAGGGTTTCTTTTAAAATAATTTTAATGGTTTAATAGTTTTAATGTTTAATATTAGGCTTGTACTGTTTAATTATTTTTAGTTAGTATTGTATTATTCTGTGAGCCACCCTGAGTCCTTAGGGAGAGAGAGAGGCGACATACAGAATCTAATAATAATAATAATAATAATAATAATAATAATAATAACAACAACAACAACAACAACAACAACAATAACAACAACAACAACAATAACAGTAGTAGTAGTAGTAGTAGTAATAGTAGACAATCTAAGGTTAAAGTTTTTGGGGTTTGGGTGAGAAACCAGAGTCAGGTAGAGTATTCCAGACATTGACCACTCTGTTGCTGAAGTCATATTTCCTGCAATCAAGTTTGGTGTGGTTTACCTTGAGTTTGTATCTATTGTGTGCTCTTGTATTGTTATGGTTGAAGCTGAAGTATTCATTGACAGGTAGGACATTGTAATGTATGATTTTATATATATATTAGATCGGACCGAAGACAGTAGTTCTAGGTTTTCTAGGTCTAGAATTTCAAGTCTGGTGGCATAAGGTATTCTGCAATGAGTAGAGGAGTGTAGAACTCTTCTTGTGAAATATTTCTGGACTTTCTCAACTGTGTTAATATCAGATACATAATGTGGGTTCCAGACTGATGAGCTGTATTCGAGTATTGGTCTAACAAATGTTTTGTATTCTCTAGTTAGTAGTGTGATATTACCAGAGAAAAAGCTAAGCAGGATTAGGTTAACAACTCTTAATGCCTTTTTGGCTGTGTAGTTACAGTGGGCTCTAGCACTTAGATCATTAGAGATGAGTATTCCAAGGTCCTTGACAGAGTTTGGATCCTCAACAAGGTCTTGACTATTCAGCTTGTATTTTATTTTCTGATTTTTTTTGCCAGTATGTAAGACAGAGCATTTATCTGTTCAGATTTGAAGTTGCCATTTGTTTGACCATTCTGATGCATAGTCGAGATCAAGAGCAGTTAACTGGCAAAAGAAGGACAAAAGCAGGGGGAGAGATATAAAGAGGAGAAAGGACTTAATAATAATTTACACAGTTTTGTCAAAAGAGCAGCACTTTGTAGGGCTACTGGAAACAATATTGTGGGGAATTAACAGAACAACAGAATTGGAAGAAACTTTGGAGGTCTTCTAGTCCAACCCCCTGCTCAGGCAGGAACCCCCAAAAAGATTTCAGACAAATGGTTGTCCAATATCTTCTTAAAAACTTCCAGTGTTGGAGCATTCACAACTTCTGGAGGCAAGTTGCTCAACTGATTAATTGTTCTGTCAGGAAATTTCTCCTCACTTCTAGGTTGCTTCTCACCTTGATTAGTTTCCATCCGTTGCTTCTTGTCCTGCCTTCAGGTGCTTTGGAGAATAGGTTGACTCCTTCTTCTTTTTGGCAGCCCCTGAGATATTGGAACACTGCTATCATGTCACCCCTGGGCCTTCTTTTCATTAAACTAGACATACCCAATTCCAGCAATTGTTCCTTATGTTTTAGCCTCCAGTCCCCTAATCATCTTAATTAATAACCACAATGGGCTAAGAAGCCTGCAGTGGTTCCAACTTCACCCTTTTATGTAGATAACAACAGCAGAATAAAGTGGGAAAGGAGGACACCAGGTGATGGAATCCCACAAGGGAAGAGGTTTGGAAGATGGAAATGGTGAATGCAGCATTCAAGACCATTTTGAATCAAGCTGAAAATTCGAAAGGGTCTGGACTGAGTTTGAAATGGTCAGATGAAGCAATCTCTAAGTAGCTTTCCCACTTTCATATTAAGGGGCAGCTTATAGCTTTTTCTTTATTCATTTGATTGCTATCCCAATTTTTCTAGCAAAGAGCCCAACCAAGGAACCTCTAAAACTATCCCCACTAACACTGACAGGCAAGCCAGTAGAATATAAACTGACAGCAAACAGCACTCCTTACTATCACTGATGATGTTATCTAGTCTGGGTAATGAAATGTTTGCAAGAAAACAGCCAAGCTCAGAGACTAAAGGACCCCTCATCTCCCAGCTTTATTTGTACAACTCAAGATAGAGTCCACAATGATCCTTTTTCCTCCACAATAATGCTGTGAGGTGGATTGAGCTAGGCAGTGTAACTGGACCAAATGACCAACCTGCCTTTAGTGCTGAAGAAAAATCTGGAACTCAGCCACCCAGTCTCACCATTGATCTCAACTGGATCTCATTACAGGTAGTCCTTAACTTGCAACCATTCATTTAACAACTGTTCGAAATTACAAACAATGTAACTTTCCCTACACTTATGACCATTGTGGCATCCCTACTGTCACATGATCCAAATTTGGGTGCTTGGGCAACTGTCACATATTTACATACAGTTGTCCCGGGGTCATGTGATCGCCAGAGGTGGGCTGCTACTGGTTCACACGGGTTTGGGTGAACTGGTTGTTAATTTTATGGCCAGTTTGCTGAACCAGCAAATCCCACCCCTGGCTGGCCCTGCCAGGTAGAGTATTCCAGACGTTGACCACTCTGTTGCTAAAGTTGTATTTCCTGCAATCAAGTTTGGTGCGGTTTACCTTGAGTTTGTATCTATTGTGTGCTCTTGTATTATTATGGTTGAAGCTGAAGTATTCATTGACAGGTAGGACATTGCAATATATAATTTTATGTACTATACTTAGATCAGACCGAAGGCAGCGTAATTCTAGGTTTTCTAGGTCTAGAATTTCAAGTCTGGTGGCATAAGGTATTCTGCAATGAGTAGAGGAGTGGAGAACTCTTCTTGTGGAATATTTCTGGACTTTCTCAAATGTATTAATATCAGATACGTAATGTGGGTTCCAGACTGATGAGCTGTATTCAAGTATTGGTCTAAGAAATGTTTTGTATGCTCTAGTTAGTAGTGTGATATTACCAGAGAAAAAGCTACATAGGATTAGGTTAACAATGCCTTTTTGGCTATGTAGTTGCAGTGGGCTCTAGCACTTAGATCATTAGAGATGAGTACTCCAAGGTCCTTGACAGAGTTTGGATCATCAACAAGGTCTTGACTATTCAGCTTGTATTTTATTTTCTGATTTTTTTTTGCCAAAATGTAAGACAGAGCATTTATTTGTTGAGATTTGAAGTTGCCATTTGTTTGACCATTCTGATACATAGTCGAGGTCTTTTTGAAGGGTAGCAGTATTGTCGGTGGTGTTGAATAGCTTTACATCATCAGCGAAGAAAATGCAGTTGCTCTTAATATGATCACAGAGGTCATTTATGTAGAGTATGAAGAGAGTTGGTCCTAGAACACTGCTTTGGGAGACACCACTGTTGACAGGTACAGAATTTGATAGGACACTCCCAATTTTGACCATTTGTTGTCTGTTTGACAGGAATGCTTCTATCCATTTATGCAGGTGTTAATTTGTTTTAAATGTGTAACCAGCTGTCCTGCAGATTCTTCAGTTTTCTTAACTTTTTCAGATCTATTTTCATTCCTGCAAATCATTCTTTCATTTTTTTTAAATATTACAGACATCTGCAATAACAAAAGATTTTGAATTTTTACTAAGATCTTCAAGCATAGTATAGGGGCCCCATACAAATCTGTGTATGTTAACCCTTCAATGCACCTTGAATCATATAAATACAGCAACATATTTATTACATTTTACTGCATTTTTATTAATACTAACATGCAAATATATGTTTAATTTTATCAACCATTTACATTTTTATTTCTGTGAGTAGTTGTTGTAGATGCCCCAGTACACTGCTTTGCCCGGGGTCCATAATGCTGTTAAGACATCCCTGCAGTCCTTATTTATAAACAGTCATGGAAGTCCAGCTTGTTACTCCAATTATAATTACAATTAATTAATTATAATTAATTATTGTTTTGAAGATACTTTGATCAAAGAAAAAAATCTTATTTTTTTAGATCACTGTTTTCCTTTTCCATTTGAAGCTTTTTAATATCATAATCTTACAAGTTCTTTGTTTTAAATTAAAATCCTTTAAGATAGGTTGTATTGCTCTTCTTATTTTTCAAAAGAAGACATTTGGTAAGATTCTTTAATCTTCACTTCTGTTTGGAATATCTCTCTTAGGTTCTAAAGCAATTAAATCATAAAGCGATTAAGAAGGGGAGGGTTTGCAAGTCAAATGTCCTCCCCCCAAAATCTGCACAATGACTTAGGGCACATTGTAAATCCTTGATTCCCAAGCTACTTGAGTCATAATTGACCATAAGAAATTAAATGTTTTGTGAGGAGCTTTACCAGGGTGCAAATGGATAATCCCAAAATTTCCCCTTCCTTCAAAGAAAGTTTCTCTCAGACAGAACAAACTCCTGGCAGGCAATTCTCTAGAGATTCTCCCACTGTGACAATTATTCCATTGTGCTGTGTCTGTCTGCAGAGCTGCTCACAGAGACATCTATCCCACCATAACAGGATTTGATCTATCTTTGAAATTTACAGCAAAGTCCAAATGTCACAAATTGCTTTGCATTGTAACCAACTATGCTGTAGGGATTTTTTTACACATTCTATAGGTCCTATCTAAAAACTACAACAACGTATTTGCAGAACTGGCAGCAGATTCAGACAATGAGGAGGTTGGGGAAAATTTGGGCCAGTTCTGGAGTCTGGGGAAGGCTCTGTTGGATGCTCTGCACCAGATGCAGATATAGAGCAAGGGCTGTCCAACATTTCCCCACCACCAGAGAGGCAGCTGCCTTTGGAGGCTGATATGAGCGAGGAGGAAGAACAGCTGGGGCCTGTTCCAGATGCACATATGCACAGAGCTGTTAGAAGAGGGGAACAATAGAGGACAAGAAGTTGACTCAAACCAAAGCACACATGGATGCTGAATGGCCCCTCCCTGGCTGGGGAATAAATAGAAGGAAAGTAGAGTGGTTGTCGTAGGAGACAACACTTCATCATTCTGAAGATTTTGCTTATTATATTTCATGCCACAGAGACTGCTTGCCAGAACTTAATTTTCAACCTTTTGGCTGGGAGCTCATGGCCTTGCAATTATACAAGGAACTGATAAGGTCTGTTACTGCAGTTAACTCTTAGAAGGACTATTGCCTGGACTTTTCGGTGGGTGAATGCAATTAATTCATAAGCGGTAAATAAAGATGGTTTTTTTGTGACAAGGAGTATGTTTCTTGCTTCTGCTAAGGCTGGGTCAGAACAGTTTATAGCAGAACTTTCTTTTATACTGGCCATAGTTTATTACAAAATATAGCTAACTGTACACAGGAAACTTGTCCTAAACCCATGAAGACCTCAAAATGCATTAGTATTTGCTAGAAGCTTTTAAAAAACCAATTTCATTAATTAACATTGAACCAGTCAAGATGAAAGTGAAGTAAGAAGGGAGTCTAAAAAGCAGGGGAGCAAAGAAATGCTCAGAAGAGACTTTCAAGCAGAAAGATGCAAGGCCTGGTAGGAAAAAGCATCTTACTAAGTTTCTGTTTGAGGTTTGAAAGTGAGGCTAATTCAGTGTAATGAGATTTGAGTAGTGCTCAAGACCCTGCCTTTGCCACTGGAGGCTCCTTATAAACAGTTTTGCTCTTTTAGTCATTATATTTTTATGAAGTTTAATAGGCCTGCAACCTAGAGAGTTGCCTAGATGTTGATTAGCATCATCTTTTTCTCTCATTAATGTAGAATCTGATTAGCCCTTATTAAACAAATTTCTTCTGACTAGACAAACAGTATTGTTCTGATCTTAGAAATTACAAGTTTACTTATGTGAGGGAATACATCCTCCTTCTCTACCTAGCTGCCAAGAGTCTCTTGCCAATTAAAAAAAATCCCAGGGAAGAAAGCAAGCAAATATTAACAAGTGAATAACAGCACTATAATTGTTACAGTTGATAAAGGGATAGAGATGGTGACGATCATGTTCAGTTTGTATTTCAATCATTTATTTCTTTTATCTGTCATTGTATAATGCTGGATCTTGGACTCTTGGTGCTGGAGAAGACTCCTGTGAGTCCCTTGGACTGCAAGGTGATCAAACTGGAAAGTCCTAGAGGAGATCATCCCTGACTGCTCTTTAGAAGGCCAGATCCTGAAGATGAAACTCAAATACTTTGGCCACCTAATGAGAAGGAAGGACTCACTGAAGAAGAGCCTAATGTTGGGAAAGTTTGAGAGCAATAGAAGAAGGGGACGAGAGAATGGAGTGTCTGGATGGAGTCACTGATGTAGGCATGAGCTTAAATGAACTCCAGAAGAAGGTAGAGTACAGGAAGGCCTGGAGTAATGTTGTCCATAGGATCATGATGGGTCGGACATGGCTTTGCAACTAACAACCATAACAAAATTTTGAAATTTGATCAAATTTAGAGAACATATATAGTAAATATTGCATTGGGATAGTGTGTTGGATATAATTATGTTTAACTAAATACAGAAAAGGTAGTCCAATTGTGTCTGTAAAATTCTTTTAAAAACTTTTTAAGGACAAGACTTTGAATAGAAATCTGGATGAATAAGCTCCCCCCATCCTTCAAAAAAACCACAAAACATAAAAAATAAGGTTGGTTATGTCACTTTAAAGTATATTAAGATACTTTTCCATATATATATTCTTTTAGTTTTTGTCCTTTTAAATTAACATTTTTTTCATATTTTATTCTTTGTATGTGTGTGCGCGTGTGTGTGTGTATGAATTTGTATTTTAACTTTTGAATGAAAAAAAGAACAGGCTTTATAGCTATCAACTACCTAAAGCTTAAAATTATTTACATTCACCAGTGGAAGCCTTAGTGAAAATATAATGGCAAAAACTGTTCTCTTGAAACAGCTTTGCTTATTGAAATCTTGCTCTGCAATGCAAGACAGCAGAGGTGAATTAGCACAGGCTATAAATGTAGTTACTTTTGTGCTGCTGTTTATATAGTATCTGTCACAATCAGGGATGAGATTCTACTGGTTCAGACTGGTTCTATAGAACCGGTTGTTATGATTCTGCACAGTACGGAGAACCAGCAAATCGTGCCCCTGGCTGGCCCCGCCCCTCTCTTCCTGCCCCTCCCCTCCCCGCCCAGTCAATCCTTATCATGCATGTGCAACATCACGTGCATACTCAACGTCGCTGACTGTGTTCTTCCTTGTCCAGTCACTCCTTAAGATATTTCTTTTTTCCCCTCCCGACAATCACTGTTCCTATGATCAGCTGTGCCTGGATTCCCCTTGCTTATGTACTGCTTCACTACCAGGTTTCCCTGAGGCAGTAGCACCCCCCCCCTCCATTTTTCCCTGAGACCCAAAAGGCACAAAAAACTGGAGGGGGTTTGCTGCCAAAAAAAAGAAGAAGCCACGCCCACCCAGTCACACGGCCATGACCACATAGCCATCCCCACTGAACCGGTTGTTGAATCCCACCCCTGGTCACAATTATGCACATTTTCATATGTTACATTTCATCTCTCATTCTACCTTACATTATATGCAATCAGAAATGTTTCCCCAAAGTCTGTTCTGTTTGCAATAAACTTTATATGAAAGTGTTATCATGATTCAGAGTTCAATGTGGCTATTCTCACTTCCACCAACAATCTCTACACACTTTTTGTCAGGACAAAAGAGGCAAAACAGCATTCTTCAACAATTCATACAAATAGAATACACTTAACAATGTTTCATTCCTTACCTAGCTTAGAAGGAGAGCTGTACAGGTTGAGGTTTACAGAATTTTCACAATATTGAATAAAGAAGTGCAGGCAAAGCTCTTTTAGAAAATTTCATAAGATATGTCTTTAACATTATCTAAGTTCTCTGCTACAGAAAGAAAGCGGAAATGGTTCTCTCAGATAGTAAGATAGGACCTTGTGACAGAAAGTCTTTCAAAAAGAAAAATCAAACAACTAGCAAAAAAAAATCACCTATACAGAGTTCTTAGCTATTTAAAATCTAGGGTTGAATGATTGTGTAATTTAGTCTTTTTTTGTGGTATTCAATTAGATTTGCTTCTTCTTTTTTCTCCCTTGGCAGATTCATTGTTATTTGGAAAATAAATGCCTTTTTTGAACTTTTGACTTCAAAAATATTATATGACTTTCTCAATTTTCATTTGAATAATTAGTAAATCAATGAACAATACATTTTATAGAACCTTTGGTCAATTTTTTTTAAAAAAATGGTTATATGATATCTTCCTTTGCCTATTCTCTTTTTCATCTGCCTTTCCTAGTTTAATATTTCATTGTTATTACTGTGCTTTTATTTCTGTATATTTTACTGATTGCAACCCATTTCCATTTAATCACTATACCTAATAAAATAATAATTTAAATAAATAAGATTCACTTCAAATGTGACAATTAATAATAGAAGAAAAAAAAGAAACTAGGCATAATTTTCACTGGTCAGACTGAAGATTAGATCACAAATCCTCCAATATGTTGACTGTTGTTGTTTTTAGGTGGGTAGAGTATAATTTTTGGCTTCCTGAGCCAAGATATGAATTCACTGTTTGTAAGATTGTTTGGATGAAGGCTGTCCTTATCATTGTGCATTGATAATTTAAAAGTGTTACAGAAGTGATATAATAATGAATGGCATTATTTGTTATTTGACATTATATTGGAAAGTCAACCTCTCTTTCTCAGGAACAATCATAGCATTTTTCTACCACTAAGCTGAAGGCCTGGAACATATTCCCTCCCTGTATTCCATCTGGTCTTAAGGGTACAAGGATTTTTTTCGATTAATGACTAGAGTTGAAAAATACCCTCCTACAAAGTGAATAATGTTGGCTCAAAAAGTTTGCTAAGTGTTTTACCTGCCTGGTACAGTTATTGATGTAATTAGTTCACCTGAATAGTTCAGGGATTTCAGGAGAAGCATTAAACTCAAGTCATTATTAATTATGTAAATTTTCTGGCTCCTTTTTGTCAGAACATAGGAATAAAATAAACAGAAATGGATCAAACTGTTATTCAATAGAAACTTTATGTTAATATTGCAAAGTGCATGGCAGGAGGTGGAAATAACATTAATCTCCTGGGGATAGGAGCCAGCAGGAGCTCAAATATTATTAATTGTTACTCACTGGGTAACCAAGCAAGGACCATTTATTATCCTTTAACTCCACAACAGCATTACCTTCAGGCTTTCATTAAGGTCATTGCTTGGGCCTGGTAAAATATATAAATATAGTTTTTTCTCTCTAAAAAGTTTCCTTCTACATCCCATCCACTTTAACTTAATTAACATTTGAAATTTAGGGTGAAACATTATTACAGGAATGTATGCATTCCAGGGTATGTGATAATCGAATTTAAATAAGAAAGATAGGATATTATGCAATTAGGCAAAAACAATTTACCTCCTGGCTCATGAGTGGGAAAGATTTGGTGGGTTTTACACTATTGGCCAATGGTGGTTTAAGCACAATATTTTTAATTATACTACTAGGCTTAATTTCTTGGACACTTCAAGAGGAACTTGTTTTGTTGACACATTTATAGTAAGTTCATTAAGACAGAGCTTTTCTGGATAATGTGGAACATTTTTCCCAGGATTGGTTTGTTTGTTTGTTTGTTTGACAGCTGGGCTGAGTTGACATGTACAAAATAAACTGCAAATGGATTATCTGTCTCTTAATTGTTTAGGCCATCTCTCTTCTATTACTTTTCATGTTTCTCAGCAATTTCTTGCAATTAGCCAGAGCTATTCCTGTAATGTTTTGTTGACATGTGATTTGAGTTTTCCAAAGAATGGACTTATTCTCTCAGTTAGTCTGTTAAAATGAATGTTCATGGTAAGTCAATATGACAAAGATTATAGATAGGCTGATGATGATGATGATGACAATGATGATCTGTTGCAAAGCATATCATTGGTATTAACATTCAAAGTCCTTCATGGCTTGGGTCTGGGGTACTTGTAGGAGCGTCTCCTGCCGACATCAAATACCGATTGCCCTGTGCGAGCACACAGGCTGGGACTCCTTGGGGTACTGTCCGCACAATAATATCGGCTGGCAGTGCCCCGGGGAAGGGCCTATTCTGTAGTGGCTCCCGCCTTATGAAATCAACTACCTGTTGCACTCTGGCTGACCCCCAAACTCTCCTCTTTCTGGCGCGATCTAAAAACCTGGTTGTTCTTACAGGCTGGGCTGGACTGACCTCCTGTGGGGGAGGTTGGGATTTTAATTGGGTTTTTACTGTCGGATTTGGCTTGTTTAGGTTTAATCTTTTTTAAAAATTATTTATTGTTCTATGTTTTTATCTGTGAGCCACACCGAGTCCTTTTGGAGAGTGGTGGCATACAAGTCAAATAAAATAAAATAATAAAAATTTTCCATCACACTTATCTTTTGACAGGAAATTAATTTGCTGATTGCTGTTCACTGTCTCCAAAAACTTGTTTGTGCTTTTTGCACTGTAGGAGTTATATAAAAACCATGTGCAGGTCAGTAATAAAATACTATTGAATTGTAAACAAAATTCTAAGCCTTTGCCCAGCTCCACCTTGTTCGTCAGCTTCGCCCATTTCTGGACCAAGATGCCCTGCGCACAGTCACTCATGCCCTTGTCACCTCCAGACTCGACTACTGCAATGCTCTCTATCTAGGACTGCCCTTGCATACCATCCAGAGATTGCAGCTGGTGCAGAATGCGGCCACGTGGGTAGTGATGGGAGTCTCCCGATTCTCTCATATTACCCCCCTCCTGCGCGACTTGCATTGGCTGCCAGTTGCACTCCGGGTGAGATTCAAGGTCTTGGTTTTAACATTCAAAGTCCTACATGACATGGGTCCGCAATATTTGAGGGAGCGACTCTTGCCAATATTGAGTGCCAATCGCCCTGTGCAAGCACACAGGCAAGGGCTTCTTGGGGTCCTGTCGGCAAGCCAATGTCGGCTGGCGGTCCCCCGGCGACGAGCCTATTCTGTGGCGGTCCCTGACCTTTGGAACCAGCTACCCCTGGGGCTTCACCTGGCCCCTGACCTTCGCACCTTCCGCCACGATTTGAAGACCTGGTTGTTCGACCAATCTGGGCTGTAACTCCTCCCAGGGTGGGGGAGGATGGTTCTTAAACTATTTTAAATTTTAATTTGTTTAGCCATTATTGGGCTTGTGTGTGGTTTAATTCTTTTTTAATTGTTCATTGTTGTTGTTGTTTTAACTGTGAGCTGCCCCGAGTCTTCGGAGATGGGGCGGCATACAAGTCCAAATAATAAATAAATAAGTTAATATGCAGCACTATTTTATGCACTTAGTCCATGCTGACACAAATCTCCAGAACATATTTTCCCTTCACTTTCAAGTTGCATACATGTTATAACAGGATTCTTATATAGTCAGCATATTGTGATCAACTGCTCATCTATTTATTTGTACCTGAATTTACTTGAAGTTTTGAAAGGTAACATCAGTCTGCTTTACCAGAAAAAGAATCTACAGTATGCATCCTCTCAAAATATGCAAATTCCAGAATTGAAAAATTGCCTTTAATAGATCAGCAATTAATAGGTGTTTTTAATAGATGTTGTAGAGGTATCTTGCCTTAGGTTTTGAGAGTTCTGTGATAAGGTGCCTCTAGTAGTTTCATGTTTTTATTATGGTAAAAACTGAGAAGCTACATGATCATTTGTTCTGTAGCCAGTCCATGCATGCCCAGATGTCACAGCAAGGTCTGTAACACTACTCGTTGTCCGAGGTTCCCTGCTGATGTTGTCCTGGGTTCCCGCAGGAACAAGTCTCAGCCCTCGCCAAGACAATTTAGGGGGTCCTCGCAAGGACGAAAGAAGCCAAATAAGAGACACCACACAAGAAGTTTCTAAAGATGAGAAAGCACGAAGTGCCTGGGGTGATGTTGTGTCCCCCGAACAGATCGCAACAGTCTCTTTTATTAAGCAGATTTAGCAGGGAGGGGTAACTACAGAAAAGGGGAGCAGTGTGTGGAAAGTTACCAAACAACGTGAGTCTGAGCATGCGATCAACAAAATAACACCTGGGTTACAGGAAATCGTAAATTCCAACAGAATATAAACCTAAGCTCAGGAATAACAAAACTTAATTAGAGGAGGAAGGCAATTGGGTACTATAACTCAAGTCTGTTAGACACTAGGTATCTTGCACTTCTGAAAGGAATGCAATGGGAGTAATACACATCAATTGTGCCAGGCTCTTGTTATCTTGTAGCTCTTAACAAGGGTATGTGATGTCACATTCTTTAGCTGTGAGGCCTGGAAAACATGAGGTACCATATAACACCATTTGGCTGTGAGGCCTAGGAAAACATGAACCAAGGATATATCCATATCTCCTCTGTTTTTATTTTTTAAGATGGTGAATAACCTTCTAAAGCTAAGACATCCCCAGGGAATCCTCCGGGAGATCCCGAGGGAGCCAGCACGCTTTTCCAAAGGAAAAGTTTCTGATTCAGAGTCTTCATCAGACTCAGAGGCTAATTCTAAAAGAGGTAGTTTGAATTCATTTTCAACAGTGTGCTTTAGCAAGAGGACATCATCACTAATACCATTTAGTCGGTGTTTCAAGAAAGCTAGAACTCTCCCCATGACACATGGGCCAATTGTACATGCAAGGAGCAACAAAATCAGAGGACCGGCTAGGGCCGAGAGGAGGGTGGTCAACCAGGGAGAGAAATTGAACATTTCCTGATACCAAGTGTGGGATTGGGAACGCTTCTTTCTCTATCTTTTAATCGGTATTTAATTCAGCCATAGAGTCAAGCACAATGCCCGAGCTGTCAGTGTAAAACAACATTCCTCTTTCAAGGCAACACACAGACCGCCCTGTTTAAGGAATAGCAAGTCCAAGCCCCTTCTATTTTGCAGGACTACTGAAAGAGAGGTGAGGGAGTTTTGGAGGGCAACCATAGATTGCTCAATGCTCGAGGTCATCATCTATTTCAGCACTGAGCCTGCGGATGTTTTGGTCAGCCACAATCATTCCTGCGATCCCTGTTGCCGCACCAGCGGCTCCTAGGCCCAGGAGAAGGGCTAAGGTCATGGTAGTAACCATTTCCCGCTTGGTTCGTGGAAAGTACTGGAGTGTTTCCATGCGAGAAAGGAATACATTGTTGGAAAAAACAGACATTTTAGGGAGAAGATAAACCTGAATGCAAAAAGCTCTTTGTGTGTGTAAAATGTCTCCACTGACACATGCAGTAGCACCTGTAGAGCAGGCCCAAATAGAGCCATTGGAAGGAATAAAAACTGACCCGTAAACGTTTGAAAAGGTTTGTAGTTGACAGAGTAGTGTACATTGTAGCCCTCCCTTCAGCGTTAAACCCTAGCCTTTCTTTTGATAAATAGATTGTGCAGAAAATATATGCAGCTGAGGTGACATTGATGCAAAAGTGAGAAAAGTTAGAGGGTACATACCCAAGGCAACAACCTTGACCTTCAATTGAGGATACCGTTATAGAAGAGTTAGACCACCTGCAAGCAGCATCTGAGGTACTATTGGCAAAAGGTAAGGCAGAACCTATGGCCTCATAAAAAGGGGGTTGAGAAGACAAACACAGCCAACACTTACTATCATTGTTAGAAAGCATGGGCTGCCACAAGGGCATCATGCAGAGGAGACCAAGGACACCAATGGATTGTTTCTTTTAGTCAAGGGCTTTAAAAAGGGCGAGTTGACTTGTTTGTTTGGGCCCACAGGTGGGGATGTTTCTAAGGACATGGATAGACGGATTATGAATATATTACCTGGATGACTGTATGTGGACTTATCGCTCATCCTTCCCCATTTTTACCATTAAACCATTCAGTAATTGGAAGATTCTTCCGTGAGATGTAAAAGTAACAGTCATAGGGTTAAGGCTAACGCCGCAGCAGGCCCAATTGGAGCAGGAATGCCAAGGCAAATTGTTATCAGGGCCTAGTACAGCTTTGATATAGTCAGTAGTATAGGGAGCAGTCCACCAAATCTTTCCAGTTGACACACATTGCCAGGACTTGCAATACCAATCAGAGATGGTTCCACATTCATCTAGGTGGGAGAGATCAGTAAGATGTCCTGGGCAAATATACAGGCCTGGACCAATGCTCCAGACATCCCGAGGGAAGGTTCACATTTTGTTTTATGTTTAAATCCATGGGCCGACCAGCATTTCAGCAAAGTCAAAGGAAAGTGTAGGAAACCAAGGCCACAGAGTTCGATTAGAGATGGAATGAAGGATGCTTCCTTGGAAGTCAAAAATAGTCCAAGTATAATTAGCAGGACGATGCAGGTTCTGCTGTATGCTGGAATAGGAGCCGCAAGCGGAGAGCTGCAGGGGTAAAAACATGGGAAAAAGGCAAGGAGAGAAGGGAAACTTTCATATCAAAAGATCTTTTTGCTTTGGGAAAAACAGGGAGCATGCATAAGAGCCGTAGTCTTCAGATGAAATGTTAAAATTAACAGAGAAGTGGAACAGGGAGAGGATATAATGTAAGTATTGTTAGAGGGATGGATCGGATATCCATTCTTAAGCCAAGTCCACTGAGCTGGATGCAGGAAGGGATGGCGTTGTCTGCAAACAAGTTCCACACGACCCCCTAGAGGGGTTTGCACTCTACAATGAGGAACTCTAATATAAGCACTTAGACGTTCAAGGAAAGTACATTTAGGAAGAGAGGAAGAGGTATTAGAGACAGAAGAGGCAAGAGAGATCAGGGATAGGATCAGAAGGATCTCCATCTTTCTTGTTTGGTTGAGCGAGGTGACAGGGGCAGGACACAGCGAGCCGGAACCCACAAAACTCGATCAGGCAATTGAACTGCTGCGTAGCCTCTTCCCCAAGTGATCAGTTGAGCTGGACCTTTCCAAGCTGGATCTGGAAGATGCCTGTAATAAACCAGAGGACGAGAAGAGGGGAGGGGAGGAGTGGAGAAATGTCTCGAGGCAGCAGTGGAGGCAGGAGATCCAGTGAGGTTAAGAAAATTCAATGAATACAAGCTAACATTTAATACATTTTGCAACGCCGGAGTGTCGGGGGGCTGATGCCTTTTGACCCCAAGTGTCTGTCCAAGGCCCGTTTAAGAGTCAAATGTGCCCTCTCTATAATGGCCTGGCCTTGGCTATTGAAAGGAATGCCGAATTTATGGATTAATGACCAGCGATGGCAAAATTGTGCAAAGGCAGAGCTCGTATAAGCTGGTCCATTGTCAGTTTTAGAGTTTTTGGACATCCCAACGCTACGAAAGTCCGAATACAATGATTAATAACTTGTTTTGCGGTTTCACCCTTTGCAAAGTTGCCATGATGAAACCTGAATACGTATCAATGGAAACATGAATGAATTTCCAAGGGGCAAAGGATGGATATTGAGTTACATCCATTTGCCATGTCTCACAAGCACTAGTACCCCTGGGGTTGACCCCTTGTGGGATAGCAGATGCCTGTAGACTGCATGTTGGACATTGCTGAATTATGGCAGAGGCTTCTTGATGGGTAATACCAAATTGCTTGACAAGAGCCTTTTGTTCTGATGAAAATAGTCATGGCTTTCTCCTGCTGTTAAGGTATACAGACAGGAGGACGGGTTGGTTTTACATGCCTCATCTGCCATATGATTTCCTTCTGATAAAAATCCAGGAAGATGTTGATGACTTCTAATGTGTGCTACAAACAGTGGATGAGCACGGAGATGTAAAAATCCTGGAGCTGTAAAAAAGTCTCATTAAAGGGACAGGGGTTGAGGGAGAAATGTAAGCATCGTATATACAAGAGACCAGATGTGAAACATACAGACTATCTGTAATAATGTTAAGGGGCTGATTGGGAAACATTGAAAGAGCAAGATTGAAGGCAGACAATTCTGCTTGTCTTGAGTAACTGGAATATGGCAAGCTTGTGCCAGGCCTTTAGCAGTTTGATGAAAAAGAGTGATTGAAAAAAATCAACAAAGCAATAGCCTTAAGAAAGAGGCCCAGAAAGGGTCAAGTGACTACCTATGTAAGAAATATCTTCGGTCTTGTAGTAGCTGTTGCAAAATTAAAAATAAGATCATGATTAGGGTAAATCCTGGGCATAATATAAGCACCTGGAAGATTAAAAATAATTTGACACACATAATGAGAGTCAGAGATTAAGTTGAAAGGCTGTTGAGAAAAAGTTTTGAAAGTTAAAATAGCAGGACACTTTCCAGGTATCATCATGAGAATCCTTGTAAAGGAAGAAGTCATTAAGTAAGCAAGCCAAAGTTCTTTAGGCAAACAATACAGCTTAGATAGTCAGGCAAAGGACATTGAAGAGATAAGTTATTCTGAAAATAAAATTGAAAATCAGACTTTACATAACTCCACCATTTATACCTTACTGTACTTATCAAAAATTAGAAGAAAAGTTATTTGCAAAGCCCATTGTAAACCTTTCATGACTTTACCTGTTGTGCTGGCAATAGCCATGCATTCTCCAGTTCTTGTTGTAAACCCTCCAGATGGAGTCAAATTTTAGTGTCAATTCTCTGCTTTAATCAGAATATGGATTAAGAGCATGTACAAAGTGCAGCTAGTTTTAAATTTTGATTCCCTTTGCTGAAACTGGGAACTGAGTCATCTTCAAAGATCCAGGCAAATTGCCCACCTGGGAACCGAGCCACCTTTACAGATAACGTTCCAGGCAATTTGCCAATCTCAGCCTATCTATCTGAGGCTCCTTTGTGTGAAAATCTCTAAAAATCAGGAGATGAAGCTATGTAACCTATGAAAAGTTACTTTCTAACCTCGCCTTTTTCAAGGCAAAACTCAGAGCAGAGAAAAAAATGGTTAAAGTGATCAAAGCCTCATTCTCCCCCCGCCTCCACCCCTACAACAACCAGCGAAGACAAGAAGGGGGAAAAGCCTCATTCCCCTCCCCCGCCTCCACCCCTACAACAACCAGCGGAGACAAGAAGGGGGAATGTTTAAAACAAATCTCATCCATTCTTTCCACTCAATATTCTTTTCACCAATAAATCACACACAAATAATTTTCATCATGAGTAAAGCACACACAAATACACACACAAATAATCCTATCTTTCTCAGGTCCGACCTTTCTCACACTCTTTCTTACTCTCCTTTCAATCTGGGATAGGGGTCAATACACAAACATTTCTACCACCTTTTTACCATCAACATACTCACACATTTACACTGTAATCATACGGCTTGCAAATTTACAATTCTATTCTGAGAGCCAATAAGCTCCATTGTAGAGGATCTCATCCCCAGGGCTGGAAATGATTGCATACAGACACATTCTCACACACAATACCTCCAGCCCTGAGGAGGGTTTGTCCCTTTAAGTTTCCACATTGTTTTATTTTTTTATAAACCTGTAGTTTGTTCTCAGAGCATTGGGAGAACTTAAGGAGCGGTTCCAATCACAAAGGTGATTGTGGGCCCGAACCACTGCCTATCTGCCCCCACAACTCTAAGTCCAATCCAAACAAGCCAATTTAATTCTCTGGTTGCCAAACATGTTACAATTAATTTATTTTGAACTTCAGCAATTCCAATTAGGGCTATACACAGGTAAAGGATATTTTCTTCAATTCAATCCTATTCAATTCTGCATACACTTATTTACATTATTATACATACACAGCTAAGCTCAATTCTGCATGCAATTATTATACATTATTATACATCACATCTAAGAAGTTTTAATGAAAATCACATCATGAAAAGAATAGTAAACATTTTCATCTTCTCTTAGTTCTTCCTAACACATAACAGTAAATGAACCATATTTTCTTTGAACAGCCCCATTGTACTGTATGGAGGGGCTTCCTAACAGATCTGTGTCTCATTCCATGCTTCTGATCAGCAGATCTAATTGTGGACTATTGAAATCAATAGGGCATGCCTTCCACTTTCAATTCTGCCATCCAGTGCATCAGAAGAGAGCAGTTGCCTGTATTCTAGTTACATAAGCATTACATACGGAGAGTGAATACCGTAGGAAGTAACAGCTTCTTTTAAACTTTTAAGCATCCGCACATTGATGTTCTCATGGAATTCAGCACCCCCGGAGGGATGGTCATAGGGTAAGCTGAAAGCGGAGGTTCAGTTCTTAGAGAAAGAGAGGAAGAAGCAATCAAGGCAGAAAAAGTTCCTGCAGTCATGTCTGTATCCTCTGAAGGAGGGAAAGACGCTGCAGGAGCAGAAAGAGCTGTGTCTGCTGGGGGAGCAGAGGCAACTTCAGGGACAGTAGGAGACTCATACGGAGGTGGAGAGACCTTTGGCAAGGATTCCTCCGTATTAGAAGAGAGCAGAGCAGCAGAATCAGTAGAAGGAGAGTTAGGATAGAAAAGAAGTAAGAGATTTCTTAGAAAGAGGATAGACAGTGGTGCCATTAATCTTTGCAAACAATTAGTCTTCTTCACCAGAGAATAGAGCTCATCCCTATGCATTGACGAGTCCCTTGAGTTTGGAGCCCATTACTTACGTGTGCACGTGTCGCATCCAGACGGGTAAGCAATGAGGGTGAAGGTGACGCACCTCTAGCCAGTGGTCGCCTCTGGACAACTCAACAGGATCCCGGACGAGCCCCCAGATGTCACAGCAAGGTCTGTAACACTACTCGTTGTCCGAGGTTCCCTGCTGATGTTGTCCTGGGTTCCCGCAGGAACAAGTCTCAGCCCTCGCCGAGACAATTTAGGGGGTCCTCGCAAGGACGAAAGAAGCCAAATAAGAGACACCACACAAGAAGTTTCTAAAGATGAGAAAGCACGAAGTGCCTGGGGTGATGTTGTGTCCCCCAACAGATCGCAACAGTCTCTTTTATTAAGCAGATTTAGCAGGGAGGGGTAACTACAGAAAAGGGGAGCAGTGTGTGGAAAGTTACCAAACAACGTGAGTCTGAGCATGCGATCAACAAAATAACACCTGGTTACAGGAAATCGTAAATTCCAACAGAATAGAAACCTAAGCTCAGGAATAACAAAACTTAATTAGAGGAGGAAGGCAATTGGGTACTATAACTCAAGTCTGTTAGACACTAGGTATCTTGCACTTCTGAAAGGAATGCAATGGGAGTAATACACATCAATTGTGCCAGGCTCTTGTTATCTTGTAGCTCTTAACAAGGATATGTGATGTCACATTCTTTAGCTGTGAGGCCTGGAAAAACATGAGGTACCATATAACACCATTTGGCTGTGAGGCCTAGGAAAACATGAACCAAGGATATATCCATTTGTGCCTGGGAACAGATCAAGATGACTGGCAAATGGGAGGCAGGACAACTATTTATCTTTCTGAAAAACTTCCACATATTTCTGACCACCTGCAGGTATCTGGTCTGGTCTTTAGAGTAAAATATTTAATGAGTTCACATTTTGCTGATGCATTTAGTGCTGAGTATTTATGCTAAGGGAAGCATTGTGCATAGGCATTTTTGTTGCCATCTAAGGATGAGTCCATCAGATGAAGATATTCGGAAGAAACACAGGAGGCAAAAGAAGCAAGCAAAGTGAGCAAGTTTGTGATCTGGCATTAGAGCATAAGAGGTAATTGAATATGTTTCAACTCCTTACTCAGGGGTGGGATTCTACCGGTTCTGTCCACTTCTGTAGAACCGGTTGCTATGAAAAGCAGCAAACAGAGAGCATACATAGGAACCAGTTGGTTCTATGTCTGCTGCTGTTTTGGCCCATCTGCCTGCCCGGGCTCGTACCTGACCTTCATTTCCTGTGTTTTCAACCACAGCTGCTTTGTGCGACACAGCTGTGGTTGAAAAAGCAGGAAAAAAGTGCTTTTTCAACTGCTGCGCAGTGCGCACAGAGCTGATCAGCTGTCCAGGCAGCTAGATGATGATGATATACATGCGCGCGCAGCGTGTAAAATGTAAAATCACTGAACCGGTAGTTACACCGGTAGGGTCCCACCCCTGTCCTTACTCCTATCATTATTCATATGCTTGATTAAATAAAATACACAGATTGTCATAAAATGACAGCAATGAAGGTAGGCAACAGGATCCAGAAACTCTTTGCAGAGGGCACTCTTCAGAAGTTTGTAGGACTGTGTAGTTGCCTAATAATAATAAATTCTGAACTTACTTCTGTGTCCACTAATCAATTTAATAAATCTTATAATCAAACTATTGAGATTGCCCTGGGATACATTTTCTGCAGTTAGGGGAAAGTTGAATTATGGATATACTGTATGAGCTCAGTGAAATATTCGATATGTTACCTCAAGAAAAAATGAAAAAACATATACAACATTCAGTATGAGTAGAAGCACTGATGGGACATATTGGAAAGAATTTGAGAGTTTTATATAAGGCATGGGTAATTAGAGAGGATGTCAGTACTCACAAATACATAAAGAAAGTTTATTAGTCATTAATTGTTTTCAAGATTTACTAAACTATTTTAAGAATTTCTTTTTACAATAACAGCAACCAACTTCTGGATTTCAAAAGATCAGAACTTCTTTGTATGGTTTAAATTATACATTTCCATTCTGATATTTGTTTTCCTTTTTTAATAGGTTGTAGAATAATGTGAAAAGGCTTTTGCTTACATTTGGGCAGCTCTCAGAATAAGTAATCCTAATCCCTTTTAGGAGCTTTTATATTGTTTGAAAACCCAACTCTTTATTACTGCTCTCAAGCTTATCCCATAGAAATAAAAGCAACAAAATGAGCCACATGAATGAATTCAGATTTCCCAATGGAAAGAGTGGCCTTTTTATTGACATGTGTGCGTTGTTGACAAAATGCCCATTTTTCAGACTTCAGATGTGCCCTGTAGTGTTGTGATTTTGACAGATCCCACAAGCTGAGCAGGGTCAATATGGGTTAATATTGGCTCTGGAGCTTTCCAAAGAACATTGCAGTAGGGATAAATATTCAGAAGGTGACCCTTTCTCTTCTGACTGAGAAAGTATATTGGTCTCTGTGATAGTTATATAGCATAGATATATTTAGCTACTGCAGTCATTCTTTCACTTGAAGGGTGTAATCCAATGCTTAACCATGGATATTGAACCAGGGACCATTAGTTTTATACCAAGTGATATTGCCTGAGGTTTTCTTCTGAAAATAATTTAATTCTTTTAGATGCATATGTTTTTATTTGTTTTTAGGCTTATGTCTCTAAGTTAAAGGCTCTCTGTGTGTGTGTGTGTGTGTGTGTGTGTATGTGTGTGAACGTGTGTGTATGTGAATGCTTATGTGCATATGTTTACCACCCACACAAGCATATTATAAAATAACACAATAAAAATTATATGCAGAGCCAAAAAAATAGAAATTCAATAATCACTGACTTGCATAAAATAGAAAACTGCTCTTAAAAGCATTAGAAGAACAGAAGGATTAGTAGCAGCATGAAACACAATATAATTTCCTTCCCCTTTCAGAAACTAATTTAATTGATTTATTTCAAACATTTGTAAGCCAACTATAAGGGCAAAGGCTCTCCTGAGACAGCTTGCAAGAGTGCCAGTTGAGATTACCATGGCCATTCATGCACTGCCAAAAACAAGGACATGCATTGCACGGAAAAAGGACAAAAGGATACAGATTTGCATCCAATGAGCATAAATTAATCTATATGGATAGAGGCACATTGAGAAATAATGATTATCATTTACAGAGAAAGAAAACCTCCCACTATAATGGAGGAGATTAAGACCAGTTGACCTGTGAATCTGCACAGACTGTCATTCCCTCTTTTGTCCCTCTTCCTTATCTTTAAACTGAACTGCACAGTTCTCAAATAGAAGCTAGTCCAGTGTCATATGTTTTAGCAATGCTAGCAGGCTTTTTTTTTTGCCTTCACAGATGGTGGTGGTGGTAATGATGATGATGATGATGATGATATTCTTCTTTGAAAAATGAATCATAGTTTAAGTTGAATTTCTAACAAGTCCAAAATTCTACATGTAGTAGTATATTTTCAACAATCACAAAATGTGAACTGCTGATTATGCCTTACAGATTCAACAAAAATTTCTAGGCAAAATTTCCCTCTTTGTAGGGAAGGAGGGCATCAGGGAAACAATACAAGGCTTCCCTCCACTCCCCAGCATTTGTTTTTATTAACTGGAGAGAAAAATTTAAAAACATAGATTCTGAGGTAAGTTAAAATATTTGTATGCATAAAATTAATAGCCAATCTTTTTTCTTAAAATTATTTCTAAAACCAGACATAATAAGGAGATTCTTTTAAAAAAAGAAAATATTTCTTATGTAAGACAGTTTATATTACACGATTAGTAGAGGTGGGGTAGGATTTTATCTATCGATTTCTAAATCTAAAAGTGGGCGATATGACATTGACGCTCTATTTCAGAGCCTCTTTTGGTGATGAAAGAAGTGTTTTTTTAAAGCAAAGTAAATTGCTTTTTCCATCTGTTCTAAAAAGGAAAAGAAATGCAGCTTCTGCTTTCTTTTCTGTGACTAGAGAAGGCTAGGAAACAGAATCACAATGTCACAGCTCCCTCATCTAAAGAAAAGAAAAAGAAACTTGCTTCAGGGTTTCCTTCCCTGTTTCCCTCACGATCCCTTTTGAGAATGGATGGAAAATATACTGCCTTTCAGCAGACAAAGAAAGGAGTAAATTGGGGCTGAAAAAAAACAGCACATGAAGGCAGGAGGATAAGATTGAGTAGTGTTGGAATAAAGTAAGGAAGGACCACAGTTAATGGCTGAGCACGTCACCAAGGGTTGGAAAACGCATCATTTCATTATATCTATGTAAAAGATGAAATAGAAAATGGAATGGTCCAGAAATATAGGTGGAAGAAGAGAAGATTAAGCCATGAGGTACATGAAAGTGGAGTGGGGACTCATAGGAAAGCAGCATTAGATAGGGCAAAAGAATAAAATGTTTGGAGATTTGAAAAACATGGTTCACGTGTCAAATACAGATTTTTCCCGATTCCCTGGTAAGGTACACACGCACAGAAGTCACATTTTTCTATTTTTGCTGTACATGGATGATAAATATACAATTATCAGAAGCAAGGAGTACTGACATTTTTACAAGGATTTCCTCTTGTTTTTTGATCCAGAGACAGGTAGATCAGTTGCTCTTCCACAGTAGTCTTTAAAACACAAGAAGTGGGGTAAATATTGGCAGAAGCATCCATTTATTTATCTGTAGATAAAGGAACAGTATCTAACTGATCTTGACTGAAATTTAAAAAAATCTGAGTGTTAGAGGCTAGTGAAAGTTTAAATGTACTTTGGACAAAAGCAGTAGCAAGTGGCTTCTATCTTATTGGCAAGAAAAGTATACAATAGTCCCAAGAATCAAATTCAACTGGAAGGACTCTTGCTTTTATATCACCATCTTTATCACAACAACACATTATCTCTAGGCTAGCTTGTAACTAATTAATTGAAAATATAGCACATTTTACTCTTGAGAATTTCTCTGAATTTCCTGAATTTTATATTGTCCTTAATACAGAGGATGGATGGAAATACTATGCTGGGAATCATTAGCAATATGACCATGAGCAAGGACTAGGCTGCGGGGGAAACATGGCCTGCTTGGCATCACTTTGTCCAACTTTGTCATCTCCTTGCCAACCCATTGCAACCCCCATTTCCACAGACATAAGTAGTCAAAGGCCACCCAGACACATACAGACCAATCATTCTTATTCCTAAATGCACTCCCAAATGCACAGTAACAGCCATATATTCATGGGAGGCCCAGCATAAAGAAAATGAATAGTTAATCCTTCCCCTGTAAATTACAATTTCACTCCATCAAACTGTTGGAAATACAGCATATGGAATTGATCCTTCTTGTGTGTCTTTATTCTCATCACAGCTGGCTCCAAGAAAAGTAGCTTCTTAGGACTAGGGCCTAGGGAGGATTATTTCTGCTTGCAGACAAACTCCATGTTTTCCTTCCATTCTGCTACTCAGAAATCTGGTAAATATGATGAGTTTTTGTAAAATGAAGAATTTGGAGGTAGCAATAATGTTGATGGGAGCTCAAACTGTGTAGAGGTTTTGATGAATCTATACACCTCCCCCGCAAGTCCCTCCCATGTCTCTAGGGTTATTGGTTACCAACATATAATTTAACATTAAAGCTCATGTTATAAAGAAAATTGTTATTTCCTAATTTCTCAAAAATAAGCACCATTGAATATGGTACATGAAAAAAATAAGAAAACAGTATCTCTTTGATTTTATGTTACTAGTAATTTTCATAAATACATAAATAATATATATTTCTCATTAGAAATAAACCCTGAAGAATGTTGCTGCAACTTTTTTTGAACAGAATAGTAAACTATGGATTTTTCCCCATTTCAAAGGGCTTTAAATCCAGATAATTTAAGCTAGGTTTAAGCAAAAAAAATAGCATTCCTGCAAATTGCTCCAACTGGCTATTACTGTAAAAAAAGAATAATCAATCTGAATCAAGTTAGCTTTCAATAAAACAAAGAAACAGTGCTGAAGTTTTGCTTTTTCTATTATAATAATTAAAATATATTGATTTTATTTTTGTTTTAAAATAAATCCAGTTATAAATAAAATATCCCAGAGGAAATATAAAAAAATAAGATGAGAGAAAATATAAATGGAATGCCCTACCTATTCTGAATACTCTTCAAACAGTGGTTTCATTGAAGCATTATGATGTATTAAATCATAATGTGGTGTTTCAAGAAAAATGACTTCAGCTTAAAGTCAGTGGGCCAAGTGGTTTAATTCTGAAGATGTTTTTCACTGGAGAGAACATAAAATATAGAAAAGCCAAGGTCAATTCTAATGATTGACAACACATATTTATAGTGAGCCAAAAAGCAATTAAACTGTCTATAAACTAGATTAAAAAATATTCCATTATTCTGCCTTTCCAGAAAGAAAGTAGGGAACAAAATAATGCATTGACTGAATTCACTCATTGCACTCATCTCAATGTGCCAGAATGTTCCAACTTCAGCAATTTCCAGATGAATTTTAAAAAAGGGCCCCAAATCACTCCCAAATGGAAATATCAGCCTATTTATATCAGTGGTGGGATTCAAATTTTTTTACGACTGTTTCTGTGGGCATGGCTTGGTGGGCATGGCTTGGTGGGTGTGGCAGGGGAAGGATACAGTAAAATCTCCATTCCCACTCCACTTCAGGGGAAGGACACTGTAAAATTTCCATTCCTCTCCACTCCTGGGGAAGGTTAGTGCAAAATCCCATTCCCTCCCCACCCCACTAACCTACTTTCCAGCTTTGTTCTCCTTTGCAGGGCAACAAAAGAACTAGCCAATCAGCTGGGACTTGGGAGGCAGAGAATAGATGGGGGCAGGGCCAGTCAGAGGTGGTATTTGCCAGTTCTCCCAACTACTCAAAATTTCCGCTACCAGTTCTCCAGAACTGGTCAGAACCTGCTGAATACCACCTCTGATTTGCATTATAGTTGAACATCTGGGTGAGTGAGTAAGAATGAGAGTAGGAAGATTTTGAATGGAAAGTGCTCCTATTGTTAACTTCCCATTTTTCATATAGTAATCATTTTAAGTTTATAATTATAACAGTAAAAATTATTACAAATTGAAAAAGCTCAAAGAATAAAAAGAAAGATTAGAAGCAGAAAAGAAGGAAAAGAGGAAAAGATAGAAAAAGAAATAGAAAAGAAAGAAGGAAAATAAGAACATAGCAAAGAATTTGTGTGTGGATGTGCACACACAGACACACACACACACATAATGATACACACACACACATATGATAAAGTAGGTAGGTAGGTAGAAAGGAAGGGAAGGGAAGGGAAGGGAAGGAAGGAAGGAATAAAGGAAGGAAGGAAGGAAGGAAAGAAGGAAGGAAGGAAAGATGCAACTTCCTATCTCCATCAAAATGTATAAATAATTTTAGTAACTTATTGTCTTCTAAATCCCATGAAATTTATTAAGGGGATTCAGATACACTGCAGTTTCCCACCCCTACCTGCCAGCCATCTTACTATATAACCATGACAATCAGAGTTAGATGTTTATCTAAGTCACACAGCACACTTTGTTTTTGTTTCAGGCTTAATATCAGATTGAATATGAAAGCTAATACAATCATTGTGTTCCTTTGAATTAAACATGTTAAAGTAGGAAAACATGCAGAGATGTTTTCCAACTCAATTCATATAAAACTAAATGAAATATAAAACAGGTACCTCTTTATAGGAACTCATCTGCCACATTGTTTTTAATATAAATAGGTTATCTGTTGAACCATTACCCTGTTAGCCAGTTATGTTATAAATTGTCTTTCAAATATAGTATATCATTAAAGCAACAGGACATTCATGCAATCCTGATTTCTTATATGCTTGTGTGTTTGCATTTGTACATTTAATAAAGGAAAATCAGACAAATTTGTGCTTTCTAGTCCTTAAAACCATTTGTTTTGTTTTATTCTCCTTTAAATTTAGCTCATATTCTCAGGTACATATGAATAGATTGATTACATTCCATCAAATGAGTATCGATTTAGTGCTCACATAACTAATTTTTTTCTCCATGATATTCTATTCCTAATCTGATCCTTCAGGTCTTCCAATGGTGCACCCATTCACCAGTGTAGTTATGCCTATCTACCTTACTTCTGATCATTCTCTTCTTCTCCTTCCTCCTACCTTTCCCAGCATTAGCCTTCTCTGTCATTTTATATTTTGATGAATTTTAATTGTATTATAGAATACAATTATCTATCAATATTTTCCTTTTTCCTGTTTTATCTTCTTTCCTCTCTCTATATTATCCCTTTTCATTACAAAAATGGGTGCATTTATTTGTATGTGTATAATACACATTTTACATATACATTTGACAAAATGCATATTTCTAAGTAACTCCACTTCTCCAAGGCAATACATTTTCTTGAAAACCATTTTTAATTGAAAAACAGGATTGAACAAAAAGTGCAAATGAGTACTATTGTTTCATTTTATCTATCAGTTTTGGAAGAATCCCCATGCTGATCTTCAACCAAACATTACTGCATCAAGAAATACTGTGGCTAGTCAGGTATCTTTATCTAACATTGGGAACCAAACCACATAGAAGTCATAGATACAATGTTTTCAAGAAATTTTAATACAGATATAGTAAAAAAAAATTTTCTTGATTCCAAACGACTGTAAAGTGCAAGATAAATATAAAACTAGGAAGGGAGGGAGGGAGAGAGGGAGGAAGGGAGGAAGGAAGGAAGGAAGGATCCTACTTGTAAAGTCATAATATTACAGTTGGACCTTGACTTACAACAGTTTATTTAGTGACTGTTTAAAGTTACAACAGCACTGAAAAAAGTGACTTATGACTGTTTTTCACACTTATCACCACTGCAGCATCCCCATGGTTATTTGAACAAAATTCAGATGTTTGGCAACTGACTCATATTTATGACTGCTGCAGTGTCCCTGGGACATCTGATCAGCTTTTGCAACTTTCTGACAAGCAACGTTAATGTGGAAGCCAGATTGATTTAACAACCATGCTGCTAATTCAAGAACTGCAGTGATTCACTTATCAACGGTGGCAAGAAAAGTTGTAAAATGGGGCAAAACTCACTTAACAAATGTCTCATTTAGCAACATAAATTTTGGGCTGAATTATGATCAGAAATCAAGGACTATCTGTACTGAACATGCTGGCAACATTTGGGACCTACGATTGGAACCCAATCCCTTTTACCAACATTTGAGAATCTTTAGAATCCAAATACCTTTTAGTCCATATTTTTATTTGACTTTGCTGTTGATATTATGCTTAATATTGCAATGTAGCACAGGCTGAACTCCTGACCTTCAGGTACAGAACTGAATGGTTCAGTTGTGTGCCTGGATTTCCAATTGCACAGTTCAGCTCTTCCTATTTTGATGCCTTCCAGCTTTATTAGATTACAACTGTCTGCAAGGAAGCCACCAGAATGTGGCAGGGGCCAAAGTGCATTGTATGCACAATTATATCCAGGTGATCCTTCTCAGACCTTCTAATGTGAAGGTCAGCAGTACAGCTGGCAGGGCAGACTGACATTGTCTTTAGGGTCAGCAGAACAGTTCTGCTCACTTTTGTTATAAATATATGGAGGGACATGAGTAAATATGTAAAGAAAGATTGTGATTTAAATGTTATTTTAATCAGAGTAGACAAGTGAAATTTGTATGCCTTTAGATTTTTATGCTGCCTGGACCGTTAATCTGTACAAATAAAAGAAGGAAAATTAATATCCATTGAATAATGGCTTTACAATTAAGCCACAAGTATATAATATAAATGGTCACCATTTCAAGACAATTTAATAGGGAGTTACTTTTCTAAACTAGCTTGCTCTTCATTTGGTCTTCATTTAAAGCTGCTTACATGTATAGAAACCCCAATTGTATAGAAGTGTTACTTAATAAGAAAGTAAATGGAAACATTGGCTCCTGGAATTATTGGAAATTCAAATATTATTAATTTTCCATTCTCTGTAATAGAAATGAATACCATAGGTTGCCTGAGAAAAAATCACTTCATTTTCATGCACAAAAAGAACAACATTTCATTTTTGGTCTGAGCCAAGTTAGAAATTGCACAAAAAGAACAACATTTCATTTTTGGTCTGAGCCAAGTTAGAAATTCAGATCGCTGTACAGTGTGATTTTAATAATTTTAATTAAGTTTTAATAAAATCTTACTTTGGTTTGTATAGGCTGAAACAAAGGATTGAAGAATCTAATCTTCTGAACCATAGGTCATTTAAAAGTGGTCGTAAATTGAGGGTCAAAAATTGTATCAGGTTTCATCAGGGTTACTGTTTTTAGGGTGCTAATTCTGAATGGGGTTTCAGTTATATACACATATGTGCCAATGCTGCCTCCAATGTCTGCTCTTCTAGAAAAATGGAAAAAAATCATGTTTTGAATAACATTACCTACAGATATTTGGTGGCTAGATTACCTTCTTAATAAGAATTACAGCTGAATGGTCACTGCAGTGGAAATTATATTCAGCAGAATGCAATGGAATGTTTTTCCCCCCTAATAAATGTATGTTGTTCTAAAATACTTATTAGAGAATAAGCCCTACTGAACAGCCTGCAATTTTTTTAATAAACATTCAACAGGTGATGCAATAAAGATTGTGCAAAGTAAAGCAATTTCCATAAAACTACCATATGAGTAACAAAGGGCCAGAAGTATGAAGCATTTTGGCTATCCATCACAGATGGAACATCTTGTACTTTTTAATATAAATTCAGTTGATTTGTATTTATTTAAGACAGACAAAGAATGGAGTTGATCCCATGTTATATGTCTCTTATTAGAGATATTGTATTATTCCAATGAAAACAGAATGCATATTTATTGTTACATAGATAGCACTAGAAATAGAATGGAATAAGTTATTCACTAAAGTTAAAAACATTTTATAGGTTGCTACAGTGAGTTTGTAATGGAGGTTATGATATTCCCTGCTCTTTGCAAATTGACACTGATTTATTATGTTATCTATACAATGACAGTAACTTTGGGCATGACTGGATTACAGCATTTCACTGGACAGCCTGAAGCATTTTTTGAACAATGGAATAAATTTAGATTTTTGTAAATAGGCACATTCACATTAACATAAAGTTTGCAAGTAAAATGCCCTGTGACCTTTAACGAGAAGGTTTGGATAATTACAGTTCCAAAGAGTAAGCATTTTAGTGCAGAACATGTACATCTTGCTTCAGTTTATTATTTTAAATACCCAAAGAGATATTCAGCTGGCTTTCTTAATTTACCTTTAACCTCATTTGCTTTAGCAGTTGATTTCTGATGAACATTATGTTAATTTTTACTGCATTCTTAATGATGAAACACATTTGACAGATTAACATTATTTAGCTTATGAATTGCAAGGAAAGAGGAATAAAAGGGGGATGGGGGAAACAGGCCAGAGAGCATCCATAGTTGCCAAAATGAATAGCTTATGAATTGCAAGGAAAGAGGAATAAAAGGGGGATGGGGGAAACAGGCCAGAGAGCAAAATATATATATCCATAGTTGCCAAAATGAATAGAATCTCACCTTTGATGTGGGAAGGAACTCAGCAGAAGTTAAAGAAGTTAAACCCAAATCAACAAAAATGCATGAAGCACCTCCTCCCCCATTGTCAAGCTGTGGATTTTCATTCTTTACTTACTGACAGTCCATCTATCAGCTCCAAAGCAATGCAGAATAAGAGAGTACACCTGTCAACACGTCTGTGGGGTACAGACAGAACAGATGTTGAAATTTGTACTGCTGATGCTCAAATTTATCATGTCTGGCATAATACTGCTAATAAAGGAGAAACGGGGGCTATCCATTGCTGGCTATGATTATGCCTTTTTGTTTCATGTTAGCTCTCTTTCCTGTTCTTCTCTTATCCCCACCCCACCCACAAGCTCTTTCTCAAGATAATTTCTGGAAGCACCATATCCTGGCAGCCTGGTTTCCCCAATGGAAAGATGAAGTTTCAGTATGGAAATTTAATTACATTAGAATTCATTCCCCAAAAATAATGTGTTTAATATCTATGTAATGTGGGAGGAAGAAAATGGGCATTGGTAAATTTACCTGAGAACGCCCTTTCTATCTATGTTGCTAGAGAGCCCAGGATGGATATGACTCCTCCTGATGACATCATCAAGCTGAGTCCTCTAGTATAAAACTAGCAGCCTGTGGGAGAAACCCCCAGCTTTGGCGAAGATATTTGACAGACTTTAGTGAGTGTCTCTGAAAGCCAAAACGTGAACCATAATGTACCTTACCACAATCTGGATGCAACAAGGGAGGGGCCGGGCTCTCTAGCAGCATAGATACAAAGGGCGTTCTCAGGTAAATTTACCAATGCCCATTCTCCTCCATGCTGCTGTGAGAGCCCAGGATTGGTCATACCAAAGCCTTCATGTCCTTGGGAGGGTCCTCGTCCGGTCTCTCACTCTGAAGTAGACACCACTCACTGAAGAACCCATCTGCCAAAAGCCGCGCTTGTGGAGACATAGGAATCCAGGTGGTAATGTCTGATGAATGGAGATGGGGATGTCCATGTAGCCGCTCTGCAAATCTCTTCTAGGGGTGCCTGGGTGGCCCAGGCAGTCGTAGTTGCAGCACTTCTAGTGGGGTGTGCTGTCAAGCTGTGTGGTACTGGCAGAGTTTGGCTTTGTAGGCCTGTGCGATGCGAGCCCTGATCCACCTGCTTAAGGTGGCAGGAGAAGCCTTGTTCCCACAGTGGGAAGGAGAAAGGATATAAACATAGCCTATGTCTTCCTAAACATTGAAGTGTATTTGATATAAATTCTAAGAGCCCTTCTAACATCTAAAGTGTGCCACTTGTGCTCTAGGACGTGGTGTGGATGGCAACAAAAATCAGGAACCACAATGTCTTGGGATCTGTGGAATACAGAATTTGTTTTGGGTACAAAGGTAGGGTCTAAACGAAGAACAACTCTATTGTTGTGAAAGGTGCAGAGGTCCTGTCTTATAGATAGAGTAGCCAACTCTGACACCCTTCTAGCTGAAGTGATAGCTATTAAGAAAACCACCTTCAGGGTCAAGAATTGAAAGGACACCTTTCTGAGGGGTTCGAAGGGAGGTTCTGTTAGGGCCTGGAGGACCTTGTGAAGATCCCAGGATGGGAACCTGTGCACCACTGGGGGAGGAGATTGGAAGCACCTTTTAAGAATCTCTGAACTGAAGGGTGATGGGACAAGGAAGGAAAGGAATCCCAGGAGATGACTGAGCAAGAACTGCTACTTGACGGCGTAAAGTGTTAGGAGCCAGACCTTTGTCTAGGCCATCCTGGAGAAAACGGAGGACCTGTGGTACCCCTGCTAATGTAGGAGAGAGAGCTTCCCTGTGACACTAATGAGAAAAAACCCTCCAGGTGCCATTGTACATCCACATCATAGATGATTTACGAGACACCTGGATAGTAAGGATGACCCTGTCTGGGAGATTGTCTTCTCTTAACAGTTGCCACTCAAGCACCACACGGTCAGTTTGAACCACTGGGGATCCGGGTGGAGCAGGGTCCCCTGATGTAGGGAGATCATGTGGTCCGGAATCTTCCAGGGAGTGGCTACAGACATGTTCACCAGATCTGCAAATCAGGGTCTCCTGGGCCAATGGGGGGCTAGGAGAATCAGCTCTGCCCGTTCCTCCAACATCTTCCAAATGACCGCCGGAATGATGGGAAGAGGGGGAAAGCTGTAGAGGAGACTGGTGGGCCATCTGCTCTGAAGTGCATTGGTCCCCTCCATTCCCTGACAAGGAAACCTGGTGAAAAACCTGTTGACTTGAGCGTTTTGGGGAGAGGTGAAGAGGTCTACCTCTGGGGTGCCAAACCTGAGGGAGAGATCCCTGAAAATGGACTGGGGAAGGGACCATTCTGCCTGGTCGACTAGGCTCCTACTCAGCCAATCGGCCTGGGAGTTGTCAACTCCCGAGATATGGTCTGCTGTGATAGACAACAGATGTCTCTCTGCCCACATCCCCAACCTTTCGGCTTCTCTCATGAGGACCCTGGATCTTGTGCCCCCCTGCCGGTTGATGTGCACCTTTGCAGCCATGTTGTCTGTCAACACTAGCACATGGGACCCCACTATCCTATCCCTGAAATGTTTCAGGGCTACATAAATGGCTCTGAGTTCTAGCCAGTTTATGAGCTTGGTCCTGTCTAACCAGGACCAGATCCCTTGAGCCATGAGTCCCTCCATGTGGGCTCCCCAACCCAGGAGACTTGCATCAGTGGTGATGATCAGTCTGTCCAGTTCCTTGAATGGGAGACCCTTCAAAAGGGCTGGGAAAAGCCACCACTTGAAGGAACGGTGGACCTCTGGAGAGAGCAGGACCTTGGCAGATGTGTGGCTGGTTCCTGCTCATTGAAAGGGGAGCAGGAACCACTGTAGAGCCTGTGAGTGTAGCCATGCCCATGGAACAATGCCTATGCATGAGATTATTTTGCCCAAAAGTTTGACAACAGTGACAGGGAGATAGTGTGTTGACGTTGGACCTGTCGAATGATCTCGATAAGGCTCTGCCCTCGAGCTTGAGACAGAAAAACTTGGCACAGAGTTGTGTCGATGATGGCTACCAGATGGAGCAATCTGGTTGTTGGGAAGAGATGGCTTTTCTTGGAGTTGATGGAAAAACTGTGGTACTGGAGGCAATGGAGAGTGATTTGAAGATCTTGATGGGCAGAGTAGGTGGAGGATGACAGGATCAAGATGTCGTCCAAGTAGCATTGGATCCTCACTGGAACAGACTGGAGCGAAGCCACCAATGATGCCAGTATCTTTGTAAAGACTCTTGGAGCTGACGAGAGCCTGAAAGGAAGAGCCCGATACTGGAAGTGGGAATTCTGGTAACAGAAATGGTGAAACTGGCGATGATGAGGCCAGATGGGAATGTGGAGGTAAGCTTCCATGAGATCAATGGAAGAGAGGAGATCACCCTCCTGAATGGTCTCTAGAATAGAATGCAGAGTCTGCATTTTGAAGCGCCTATATGGGATAAACTCATTCAGAAATTTTAGGTCAAGAATGGCTTGCCCTTCCCCTCGAGGCCTTAGGGACCACGAAAAGCCAAGAATAAAACCCATGTCCACATTGTAGTTCAGGGACTGGTTGAATGGCCCTTATGTTGACCAGGTGACTAATGGCCGATTCCATAAGGGCCCTCCGTGAACTGTCCCAGGAAATGGGACAGAGCAGAAATTTTTCTGGGGTGGTGATAGAAATTCTAATTGTAACCCTGACCTTACTGTATTGAGTACCCAGGTGTCTGTCGTTGACTCCTCCCATCTGGAAGCAAAGGAGGCCAAACGACCTCCGATGGGAGGGGAGAACAAGAGATTATTTAGAGCAATGGAAGGAGTGACCCCTTCCCCACGAAAGGGCCATTTACCAGCAGCTTGTTGTCTGCCGGTTGCCTCATGGCATTGATCTTAATGCTAAGAATACGCTCTCTGAAGTCTGGAGAAGTGAGAAGCATTTTTGGGCCTGAATGAGGGAGGCCGGTATCGAGTAGGGTGGAAGTCTGCCCTCTTTCCTGTTGATGAAAGGACTTTGCTTTTGTCTTTTGTTTCAACAACAAATGGGTCAAGAGCATTGCCAAACAGCTTCTCACTGGTACATGGGGCAGAAGCTAGTTTCCAATTCCGTCAAGGCTATGTAGCCATAGCAGTCTCCTAGCTGCCACTGATGACACCATGGCCCTGGAGGAGAACTTGGCGGCATTGAAGGTGGCGTCTGCCAAGAACTCTACTGCTGCTATGATCTTATTGAAGTCTTGATGAAACCTACAGTCTGATGGAGGTATGCAGCCTTGAAGTTGGCGTAGCCAGCAGATGGAAGACCTTGTAAAAAATTATGCAGCAGTCGAGGCCTGGATGGCCCAAGCTGAGGCTTGATGGTTATGCTTCAATGTTTGTTCAGAGCGTTTGTCCTCCACCTTTGGTACGTTCTCAGGCTCAGTTGGAGTGCTTGAGGAGGAGGCCACAACTGGGGCATCTACTGTGGGAACTGCCAGAGCCGTAGCTAAGGAAGGACCCACATTGTAGAACCACCTATCTTGGGACGATGGGTGGGGGCCTGTAGTGCAGAAGGCAAATTGTTCCTTGACTAAGTCAAGAAAGATGATGGGGGAAGGAAGAACCTCCGAATGAACAATGGGTTTGGAGAAGGGGGAATCCCCATGCCCCGATTGTACCAGGCTTGGGGGCAATTTCCTCCTCTGACAATTGGGCTGTGACCAGTGTCTTGTGAAGGAGAGGTTTGAATAAAGTGGATTTGAATACAGAAGCTGAAGGAGGATGATCAGGCCTCAGATATTCCTCTTCCTCTGAGAGGTTGGGGTCCCAGATTTCTCCCTCTTCCAGATCAGAATCAGGAGAGGGGCTGCGCTCAGATGATTCTGCATAATCTCCCTGAGTGAAATCCATTCCTTCCGCATAGGTAAGATGGGCCCTTTGTTCCACATGGTGAGGTAGTCCCTTTGGGCAATCTGAGCTAGAGGAAAAGCCGGGAAGGAAGGCTGAGGTCTGTCTGAAGGCCTGAAGATGTGTTGAAGCCCTTCTGCCAGACCCTGTCTGATGGCTATGGACACTACTTCATTGATGTCAGAAGATCTGCCACTTGATGGAGGATCTGAGGGCCAAAGACCTGCTGCTTTTGGTATAAAAGTGGCCTCTGGTCTTGATTGAGAGCTGTCTTGAGCCACAGATGGGATAGAGGAAGAAGAAAGATCCCAAGGAGTCTGGGCAAAGTTGGGACCTGACCTGCTCAAGTCTTCAGGCCCTGCTTGGATTTCAGGTCACTCTGGGGACCAGGACTGGAGGTGGCTAAGAGGAACTGAGGTATCTTCCATCTCCCTAGAAGTAGCTGGCTGAACAACTAGAGAATTGGCTGGTCAGGAAGCCTGTTGTAGTTGATCCCTCATTTGTTCAATAGTTTTGTGGAACTGCCTTTCTAAGGCCGCATGTCTTCATTTCTCAGCCTTTAATTCGGCCTGGGATGTTTTCTTCTGGCCCAAAGCTTTGGCCCTAATCTTGGCCGCCACGTCCCTTTGAACAGACTGGAAGTGTTGTCTCCTTCTCTTTCTTTTGCCAGCTTGGGGGCCTTAAGAGATCAGGCCTGAAGGCTCTGTGTGGACCTTGTCTTGATCCATTGTATGCATAATCAGACACAAAAAGTGCTGGAAGCGATCCTCACTATGTGTTGCCTATGCAGTAGCCTGAATAGGGATTTATGAATGGTAAAGCTGGCCTTTGGGGGAAGATGCCACCTAAAATGGCTGCTCACCACTTGCTTTAGAAGAAGAAGCTTTCAAAATGGCCCCTCACCACGTGCGGTTCAAGAAGAAGCCTCTAAAATGGCTGCTCACAAGAGCTACAGGCTACACAGGTGTTAAATCGCTCCTTAGGCTGTGAACAGCCCTGAATGGCGAAATCGGCACTAAAGGGAAAAACTGTGGTTTTAACGATCAACTGAGAGGCGTGGTTATTGCCGATGCGATCTTTACGATGGTGGTGGCCAAAATCCCTGAGGGAAGACTGTGGGGGAGGATCAAGGGTTACTCCCTACTTACAGTCTCCCTTGGTTAAAGAAACGTCGAATCCTCGGTGTTGCAGGAGAGTGGAGCCCCACTCACCTGAAGGCAGAGCTGTACTGGTTCACCGGGAACTATGCCAATGATGAAGATAGCTTTCGCTTTTGCTGCTGACTAAACTGCTTTCAGAGACACCAGCTTATTGTCATCGAAAGAAGCTGAGTCAAAGCAGGGGGGTTTCTCCCCAGGCTGCTACTTTTATACTAGATGGACTCACCTTGATGATGTCATCAGGAGGAGTCATACCCATCCTGGGCTCTCGCAGCAGCATGGAGGAGAAAAATCATTTGCTCTCAGGAGACAAGATAAAATGATGCATTTAGGCTTTATTTTTGGTACAGAAGGAATATAAATCCACCAACGCACAGATGCATTAAGGCCATGCTATAGCACAAATCACCAGGAGTGTGAGAGACCCAAGTGCAAAGCAAAAACTTACACTCTGGACAAAGAAATTGTTAAATTTGCATGAAGAGTCAGACGCAGAGTACTTCAGTGAAGAGTTTATTAGTGACCACAGCTCATAACAGACCCGACTTGGCTGGACTTCGCTGCTATTTATAGCCAGCAGCCGCAGTTGCCAGCCAATCAGAGTGCAGGGTTTTCCCCGCACTATTTAAACCAATCATTTCTGACATTTTACAAGAACAGTTCAAACTTAACCAATGACATTCAAACCTGCATACATAACACCCCTCCCCACTAGGTTCAGTCCATACTCAAACCCCAACCTATCTAATGTATTCTTTTAAATAGGTGGGGCTCTTACGTGTACATTGAGACCTTCGTGGTTCAGAAGTTTTAATGTTCTCACCCAGTGAGAGGGAAATGTGTCTGTTGACATTTCCCTAGTTGGGCTTCCTGTGAAAGAAGACCCTGTTTGATTGTTAGAATCTGGTCTCTCCTCCCAACCCATCTCCAGCCCAATGTCAGCACCCAAGTCAGGTAGTGATGTGCAATCTTCCACTTGTAAGGATGGATTTTGGCATTGTGACAGGTTTTGGGATGGTTCCTGTCGTAATGGCTCATTACACATGGGGTTGATTCTTGTTTGCTGATTATCCTCATGTTCCTCCCCCTTCCCCCTAGAAAAAGCATTAGGTATGGGAACAGAGAGGAACAATTGCGATGTTCCTGAGGTAACCTGGATCTAAGCTGATCAATGTGCCTGCTCCAGAGGAGTCCATCCTCTGTTTGTACCCTGTAAGAACGAGGGCCTGTGATTTGAGTTATTTCAGCAGGAATCCATGAAGGCTCACCCATAAGGTTCTTAGCATAAACAGAATCACCCACAGTGAAAGTGCAAATTTTACTAGTGGAATCTAGTGGTGCATTGGGTGTGTAAGTGGGATGAAGGCGGTCAAGGGGAGACCTAAGTTTCCTACCCATCAACAACTCTGCTGGGGATAAGTTAGTTGATGGGTTAGGAGTGATGTGCTGAACACTAAGAAGTTTTTCAACTTTCTCAGTGATGTCCCCAGGACCCAATTGCTGAAGCTTTTCCTTGGTAAAACGTACCATTCATTCAGCCTGGCCGTTAGCCGAAGGGTGCCCAGGGGCTGTCAGGGCATGTCTGATACCCAGTTGTGCTAAATAGGATTCAAAAAGGTTGGATGTAAATTGAGGGCCATTGTCAGAGACAAGAACATCAGGTAACCTGTGGGTTACAAAAGCTTTTAAGCTGCTTGATGACAGCATCAGTTGTGGTGGATGCCATAGGGATTACCTCTAGCCATTTGGAATATGCATCTACTATAATAAGGAAGGTGTGCCCTCTGGTAGGGCCAGCAAAATCAATGTGAATCCTAGACCATGGGCCCCTAGGACATTCCCATTCCTGTTTGGGGGTGAGAGGTGGGGCAGGCCTGACTACCTGACAGTTGGGACAAGATGCAACCCAGTTTTCAACCATTTTGTCAATACCTGGCCACCATACATAACTCCTGGCCAATCCCTTCATCCTTACAATACCAGGATGACCCTCATGTAGCATTTCCAAAACCTCCCTTTGCAGTTTTGCAGGAATAACCACCCTGTTACCCCACAAAATACATCCTCTTAATACAGATAATTCAGTTTGCCTGGACTTAAAAGGTTGGGCAAGGTGAGGTAGATCTTGAAGAGGCCAACCTTTCTTAATCCAGCCTATAATAGGAGCCAATAAAGTGTCTTTGGCAGTCTCTCTGGCAATTTCAGCAGCGTGTACTGGAAGCTTGGCAACAGTTTCTAGGAAAAAGGTGTGTGCCTCAGGTTCAAAGTCCTCCTTGTGATAAGGAAGTGGGCAACGACTCAAGGCATCAGCATGTCCAATGTCCTTGCCAGGCTTGTGAATAAGGTTGTATGAATAAACAGCAAGAAATTCAGTCCACCTCAGCATTCTTGGTGACAGGATAGTGGATGTAGGTTTGTCTCCTGTCACAATGCCTAAAAAAGGTTTGTGATCTGTGACAATGGTAAATGTTCTCCCATATAAATACTCATGAAATTTCTTGATAGCTGCCACAATTGCCAATGCTTCCTTGTCCAATTGGCTGTAATTCCTCTCTGCTTTGGTCAAGGTGCGAGAGTAAAATGCAATAGGGGCTTTTTTTCTGTGGCTCAGAAAAAAAAACCCACTCCAAAAGGGGATGCATTACAAGTCAGTACAACAGGTAAATTCTCAGAGAACTGTATCAGTACAGCATCAGACGTGATTAGTCTTTTAATACTGTTAAATGCTGATTGTTCCTTCCTGCCCCAGACCCAAACAGACTTTTTGTCAAGTAATCTGTGTAATGGTTCTGCAATGGTTGCCTTCTGAGGTAGGAACATGTGATAAAAGTTAATGAGTCCAAGGAAAGCTTGCAAGTCTGTTTTGCATTTTGGTCTAGGGGCTTCTTTGATTGCTTGAACCTTGGCATCTGTAGGATGGATGCCATGCTTGTCAATCATGTAGCCCAAGAACTCAACCTTGTCAGTTCTAAGAGTGCATTTTTCTTCCTTGACTTTTAACCCTGCTTTCTGGAATCTGGTAAGGACTTCTCTGAGTCTCTCTTGTAATTGAGTGTCATTTTCAGCAGAGATTAACACATCATCAAAGTAAGGCACTACCCCTGGCAGTCCTTGGAGCATCCTTTCCATAAGGCTTTGGAAAATGCCTGGTGCCACGCTTACTCCAAACTGTAACCTTTTACATTTGAAGGCACCTCTATGAGTTACAATGGTTTGAGCCTCTGCAGTGGCATCATCAACTGTTAGTTGTTGATATGCCTGGGCCAGATCCAATTTGGCAAAGACTGTACCCCTGCCAAATGAATGTAATAAATGATGCACCACTGGAACTGGATATGCGCTCTGTTGAAGTGCATGGTTCAATGTCCCCTTATAGTCCCCACAGATTCTCACTGACCCATCAGTCTTGACTGGTGTGACTATGGATGTTTCCCATCTGGAGTGGTCAGTGGGCTCTAAAACTCCTTGAGCTATTAGTTTATCTAATTGTGCATCAATTTTTTCCTTTAAGGCAAATGGGACCCTTCTGGGCTTTAATCGAATTAGGGGCACCTTGGGATCTAGGTTGAAAGTGATAGGGGTCCCCATATACTTGCCCAATCCGTCGCTGAAGACCTCTGGAAACTCAGACTTCAGGGCCTCCTCCCATTCAGTGTTGCTCACGTGGTTGTGCCAGTCACCTCGATGCCTAGTGGATTGAACCACTCAAGTCCCAGCAAGCTTGGGCGGTCCTTGCCCATGATGGTCAGGGGCAAATGTTTGGTGTGGCCTTTGAACTTCACGATGAATTCTCTCGTTCCAACTACTGGAATCTTGTTCCCTTGGTAGTCTTTAAGAGTCAGTGCTTGCTTCTGGAAATGCTTCTTCTGAATGTTGGGAAGTAGCCTGTGAATGGTGTCCCATGACACCATAGATAAATAGGAGCCTGAGTCCACTTCCATTTGGCAAGGCCTTCCTTCAATTAGTACCTTCACATGTACTTTTCTGCTTCTTAAGGGTGAAGAATGACCAATGGTGACTGTTTGATGAGTTTCATTCTTCCCATTTGCTTCTGTGTTGTGCCCCATTTTCTCACTGAAGTTGTTAGGCTTGAAATCTTTGTCAGGAAACTTCTTTCTGCTTGGTGGAGTTCTGGATGATTTGCAGACTCTTGCTAGGTACCTCTTTTTTCACAATGTAGGCAGATGGTGTCTAAGAACTTGCATTCAGTGCAGGGGTGCCCCCGCCACAACCTCTGCAGTAAAAGTCTTGCCTCTTTCTTCCAAGGTCTTTTCTTTTCTTCTCCATTCTGAGTCTATAAATTCCTTCCTCCACCTCACTACATTCTGAATCAGAATCTATTTGCTCGCAGTGAGTTGTTGTGGATTTTTCCACATCAGCATGGCTTGTGGCCTTGTTAATTTTCTTCATGGCTGCTGCTGAGGACTTGGTAGCTTCCGCTGAAGAAGCTTCTTCTATGGCCTCCTTAAGCGTAATCTTAGGTTTCATTAATAATTTGCTCTGCAAAACCTTGTCTTTTAGCCCTAGAACAAATCGATCACGCATGGCCTCTTCTAAGTTGATAAATTCACATGCACCCCCAATGTCCCTTAAACTTGCCACGAAGTCATTAACGTTTTCGCTTTCCCTTTGATCCCGACGGTAGAATTTGTGTCTCTTAATGAGGCACGATACTTGTGGGGCGTAATGGGCTCTTAATAACTTTTCTAAATCAGGCCAGTCCATTACCTTCACGCCTGTAGCTCCCACCAATGCCTTCGCCATCTTGAAAACGGCTGGACCGCAGTGGGTGAGAAAGACCGCCCTCTTCCGCTTGTCGGAAATGTCGGCGAGATCGTTTCCCTCCAAATACATTTGGAAACGATCTGCATATGAGTCCCAGTCTTCTGCCATCGGATCGAACGGGGCTGGGGGGGTGTTCAGCACAGCCATCTCTCTCGGCTTCTTCTCCGCATTGTCTTCTCTTCGGGAAGAATCCCACCTTCGTCACCAGTGTTAAATTTGCATGAAGAGTCAGACGCGGAGTACTTCAGTGAAGAGTTTATTAGTGACTACAGCTCATAACAGACCTGATTTGGCTGGACTGCGCTGCTACTTATAGCCAGCAGCCGCAGTTGCCAGCCAATCAGAGTGCAGGGTTTTCCCGCACTATTTAAACCAATCATTTCTGACATTTTACAAGAACAGTTCAAACTTAACCAATGACATTCAAACCTGCATACATAACAGAAATTATGGTGGTTATATATTTTAATATCTATTATTAATTCTTAGCCAAACGTGAATATCACACATGCAGGGGAAAGTGATAAACAATTTGAAAATAAACTAAGAAGAAACAGAAGTGGAATATTAGAGATGGGTCAGCAAAGTCTGTTGGACCTAGGCTCCCAGAAACAGCAAAGGTCTCCCTCAATTAAAAAATAGAGAACATAAATAAATGACTGAAGAGTTGCAGAAATAGACAATGGGGAGTCATTCTACATTAGCTGGGAAGGAGGGAGGAAGAAACTAATAACTCTACTCAGCAGTTTTCTTCTCTGCAACACTTTCTGTGCATTAATTAGATAGCATTCACAATTCCCCAAAAACCTTCACAAGCACTAGAGAGCATCTTTGTTCTGCCTAGAGTGAAACTGAGGTACAAAGTCTCTTAGATAATTAAAGAAGTTATTATCATCTGAATACAATACAAAAGAAAATATGTTTCAGGAGGGATGGATGGATGGATGGATGGATGGATAATATGCTGAATTTTCTCAGGTGGCTGAACACTCAGATATTATTATTATTACATTACTATAGAAATCCTGCTTAATTAATCTAAATAAAGTACACATGTACTTAAAACTTAGGGTTCCTGACAGAGCATTTTAACCAGGTCTGCAAGATAGCTGACAATTTCTGCTGAGGACTTCCTTCCTATTCAGATGGATCTAGAGAAAGAGACACAGAAGTATCAACTGAAGAAAAATTTCTGAAAGAGGGAAATTTTGGTATCAATATCTAAATATCAAGTTTGACATTGTGGAAATTGTCTCATGCTATGAACCACAAGTGAGAGCTGAGTGGCAAAGTGAAGATCAAAGGTGGGTAAATCACCAGGAAAGGATGCAACAGTTCCCCCACCAAACATGCTACTCTGATACCATACATCCCAAATTTATTTTTTTCATTATTTTTAAAATTGCTTTTAAATAGATTATGGTGGTCTATTGTGAAGGACAATATCTTGAGCATTGGTCTTTCTCTCTCTTTTCTAACACAAATGTGGGTTAGAATATTTTGTTATACAGGTAGTCCTCGACTTGCAACAGTCCATTTAGTGACCATTCAAAGTTACAATGGCACTGAAAAAAGTGACATGACCATTTTTCAGAGGTATAACCTTTACAGCATCCCCACGATCATGTGATCAAAATTCAAATGCTTGGCAACTGATTCATATTTATGACCTTTCCTGCATCTCAGGGTCATGTGATCACTTTTTGCGACCTTCTGACAAGCAAAGCCAATGGGGTAGCCAGATTCACTTAACAACCGGGTTAGAAACTTATCAACTGCAGTGATTCACTTAACAACTGTGGTAAGAAAAGTTGTAAAATGGGGCAAAACTCACTTAACAAATGTCTCACTTAACAGAAATTTGGGGCTCAATTGTAGTTGTAAGTCAAGGACTACTTGTATTACTTTGGAGAATGTATGAGGCATGATAAAAGGCATACTGAGTATTCACATTATCTGGGAAGATCGTGGTTTTGCATTGTATCTCAGAATAAAATAACATGTTAGCTGAAGATGGCAAAAACAAAGAAGTAGTAGTCTGTTGAAGAAACTTGGATTTTTCTCCACATTCTACTAATGTTACATTTCTCTTCTTTGCTTATAAAATGCAAGTGAGAAAAACAATATCTAGTATATTAGATCCTGAAAACACACTGACTACAAATGTTATGTTTGGATTTGTTTTATCTTCCTATTTATAAAGATAGTATAATAGTTAGAGTAGATTTCGTTCTAATCATCCACATGTAACAATGACTTCTACTGTTGTCTTGCTTCTTAGCAAATCCAGTCAGAGGTGATGGATAGCCTTTTAAAATTAATAGGAAAGTTAACATTAGCAATGTGCATTGCTGCCTGATTGCTTGTATTTATACAACTGGGTTGTAATGTGAACATCAATTAACTCACAATCTTTGCTTCTTTCCATGTTTCTGGCATGCCTAACATCTGTGACTCTTCAAGATGGTTGGCGCATTTCATTCATCATACATGACATTTGCATAATGCAAACTTCCTATTTTAGGCAGACACGTTGTTGAATATTTTGTAGATTGCCATTGCTATTTATACCTTACATAAATAATGGGCACAAGGGGAATCTGCCTGCATAAATATATGCAAATGTGGAGCCCAACTCATCTCTTCAAACTCAGGCTGTAGAGACAAGCATACCTTTCACATCTCTGGCACAAGCAATAGTTTTCCTTTTATTTCCTTTCAAAGAACATTAAAATTCTGTTGGCTGCCTGCAAATATTATTTTATGCCATCTGCATTTACTTCAAAAGTTGTGATAACAACAGCTGCAATCATTTGTATGCATTTGTGTATATGTATATAAAGCAGCTTATTGAGTAACAGAGCTATTTTCTTTCACTACCATTGAAGATTTAGCCAAATATAGTGATGATTTGTTTGTAAATCTCTTTCTTTGTCATAGTATTTTATTTATTAGAAGGGTGAAAGGAAGCAAAGACACACAAAAGTGACTCCCTGCAAGTGATAAATGGGAAAACTATTTTTCTCCATGTATTTATTTATACATCTGTTTGGACCATATTGCTGGACTGACAATGATTTAAAATCAAGCACCACAAGGATAACCATGCTTACTGCTACCAGAGGTAGAGTATGCTTAACTGTCTGAAAAGCTAAGAAACATAAATCTCCTCTTGTTGCAAATATTCTAGAACAGGCCATTGAAAAACATAAATTTTATGATTTAATGGGTGAGATCTTTAGTGGTCATAAAACTGCACTGATCTGTTTGAGATGGTAGCTGTAATAATGGTAGTGGTATAAAGGAATCATCTGATGAGTAGCCATAATCAGAAGTCACATATGCAATACTAAAAACTTTCCTGCTAGCATGGGGCTGGGAAGCATGTTTACACAGCCTTTGGATTGTTTAGCTAGTTTAAGAGACAGGTAGAGAAGTCATTCTGAAACATGTACACAATATATAACACATTCATTTTTAAAAGAAAGTACAGTGAGAAGAAATAGGGCCCTGAAACACCTCCACCCACCCATTTATCCATCCATCCATCCATCCATCCATCCATCCATCCATCCATCTCCCTCTTTCCCTCTTCTTTCTTTCTTTCTTTCTTTCTTTCTTTCTTTCTTTCTTTCTTTCTTTCTTTCTTTCTTTCTTTCTTTTGATTCTCCTTGATTCTAATTGTGGATTGATCCTTTTTTCTATATAAAATACTGTTCTGTTGTTATAATATTGTAAACTGCTTTGCATTATCTATTGACCAAGTAGCAATCTACTTAAACATTGGAGTGAATTAATTTATCCATAAGTATTATATATGCTTCTGCTATCTTCCTCCCCATTTTTTAAATCTGAAAACAATATATTGATACTTAAAACTGTAAAGATGAAAATGTCACAAAAAATGCAAAAGCATTTCTCAAAAACAGTGAGAAAAGTGTCTTTGTTCCAGAGAAGGATTCAACTGAGCCATTACAAAGCAAATATTAACACAGCATTTATTTAAATGCCATTTAATTTCAGTGGGGAATATGAAGATTTCTCTCAGCTATTTTGGCCTATGCCATTTCAATTAAATTTTTAGGTGCTTTGGTTCAGGTGCCACCATGGAATGTGTGAGATGACAGGTTGTGGCATCTTTCCAGTAACAGGGCAGAAAAAACTTATTTAATGATACCAGGTATTCATATTCTCCAATATTTTCTTTAAGTGCTTCTTTTTTTAAAAAAATGATGATTGTTTTGTAATGCTTATTTTCTGGTCAGTTTAATGCTATCTTAAGTTTAAATATATTTTATATATGAAATATATTTAAACTTAGGATAGCATTAAACTGACCAGAAAATAAGCATTACAAAACAATCATTATTTTATTTACACACAAACACAGAAGGAAGCAAAAAAACAGGTGTCCATGTATGGAGTCCAATATGTCCAAATGATGGTTGTGACTACATCATTGAAACCTGATCCTATTTTACATGTGATGTGTAACTGTAGCTACCTTGGTCTATAGCCACTTCAAATTTTTAAACATTCCCTACAGATGCTTCATACAAGAAAATAAATGAATCAATATTAGCATTAAGGAGGGTAAATTTGTTATACATCATATCTTGTGCAGCATCTGGTCAGGTTTAACTAGATCAGCTCCATGTGGATTATTTAGATTAGAATGAATTATTTATCATAATTATAAATAATAATAATTATAATAAATTATTATTTATTAGAATGGAATTATTTAGAAATATTAATATTTATTGTTATTAATAATAATATTAAAAAGCACAAACATTTTCCAGAGTTAAATATTTCACTGGCTGAAGAGTGACTAATGTAAATATTCTTTAAAGGTGAAGCTTCAAAGTCAACTAGAGTTATTGCTTCTTTTCCCCACTGTTTATTCTCATCCACTTGAGATTTTCATAGGAACTGAAGCATCAGTGCTAACATATCTCATTCTGGATAATCCTCTCTGAGTCATGGATTTAAACACCTTGTTCCCATTAGCACATTTAATAGTCTCTTGGAAGAAGTTCTGATGAGCCTCTGACTGTTTTGGTCAAAGGGTCACTGTGGTTCAGGGCACACACTGTAGCTCTACAATGCTCTACTGAATCAGAGGCCTGTTTCTCAAATGGAGCATTTGAAATTATGGTTTAATTATGGGGAGATTTTAAAAAATGGTGATTGTCATCATTATTAAGCAGTAAAATGAGATGACCACTGCTTATGAGCTGCTTACTATTCTATAACCTTCTATGACCTTAGGATAAAGTTCATATAATGAAGTTTCATGGAAGACAAATCAGTGGGGGGGGGGAAATCATGTAGAAAGCATGCAGTGTTTGCAGTGTGGGAAATGTGCACTTCACAGTAAAAATAATAGGGAATTGCTAAAAATAAAATACCATAGACCTCTGCTTTTCCCCATAAATAGTTACCATGCAGACACACAATTTTTTTAAAAAAATATAATGAGTCTAAACAAATTGCATAGTGCTTCTTCAATGTTTGTTTATGTTTCTGTATGTGTTCTATTAAATTTCATTTGAAAAGAGGCTTCTTATATATTTGTGGAGTTTTCATATTGTTTTAAGTGATTTCATTTTGATTAATTTAATTTAATATAATGTAATTTATTAAATTTGTATAACTTCTGACTCCAGAAATTTTGGATTGTTTACAAATTGTTAAAATGTTTAGAAGCAAAGAACAATGCAAAAAAAAAATCACACAAGAGCACAGAGAGCAAAAGAACAGAGATGATAGAGGGGGAAAAAAGAGTCGAGAATAAGAAAAAGGAAGAAAAGAGTGTCAATCATCCTTACTAAAGGCCTGGTGGAGACGTGTCTTCAGAACCTCTTGAAATACCAGGAGGGTGGCAGCTGTTTGAATCTCGAGGGGAATCTCATTTGTGACTGGTACACTCGCCTACATAGGATAATTACATATTTCATAATTTAAATACTTTTTTTTAAACTATAGAATCTTTATTTTCTTGAAGCTAAAATGTGCATTTCAAGACTGCCCTGGTTCTTTTAGACAGTATATGAAGTTGCTATTGTAAAGAAATAATCAGATTGAAATTATTCTGGTTTCAGATACCATAATTTATCTGGCCTCTTCAAATAAGAGCACTGAACAAGATGGATTTCCGGTCTGATCTAGCACGCATTACCAATGCTCTGCAAGGAGTTTGAAAGAAATCCAGAAGAATATACTGTTCTGCTTCAATAGCTGGCTGTGACTTTGAAAAATCAAGTGTTGTAGAGTTAATGTTAGAAAAAAGGGGAGGGGACAGCAGTACATCTACTAGAGTTTTCCTATTGTGTGTTTATTGTCTACTTCTAATGTAGTACCAAAACTATATGATGTATACTGCATATATGGCATTTTACAATTCATATAACTTTGCATCTAAAAGTCAGATGTTCAGAGTTTATATATGAACTAGCAATGTTTTCCTCTTCTTACTTTCTATACCTGATGAAATATTTTCTCCAAGAAGCCACAAAAGAGTAGTTTCATTGCTACAGTGCCCACCACCCCAGCATTCTTTCACTCTAGTTAGATGTACCTTAACTAGATGTCCCACGAGGAAACAAAAACATGACCAGATTTTATACCTTGATTGAACTCTGTCATTTGTAATTTTCTAAATACTTCTATGCAGTTATAGAGGCAATCAAAAAGGTAAAATCTCCTATGAGCTAATGTTACCAATATGTTGTAGCAATGTGTTAATGGATCTTTGCAATATTAGATGGGAATCTGTCTACACAAACAACAAGAAAAGAAACAAAACTACAACAAAATGTGGGCTGAGGCAATATTTTGACTCCAATTTGTAAGTTATTGAAGAATGAATGTACAGTGGCAAAACAAAAAAGGCAGCAAGCTTTTGAAATTAGGAATTAACTCAAATTCAAGGTTGACTCAGCCTTCCATCCTCTCGGGGTAGGTAAATTGAGGACCCAAGATTGTTGGGGGCAATTAGCTGACCTTGTAAAAATGCCGCTTAGTAATAAGCAGGCATATACAATGGAATGAAGGCTATTGCTGAGCACACTGGGTTGTATCCCCCCCAAAAATTGTAAGCTGCCCTGAGTCTCCGGAGAAGGGCGGCATATAAATGTAATATATATATATATATATATATATATATATATATATATATATATATATTTTCATAGATTTTCACGGGTAAAGGTATGTAGGTCTTGGTGTATTGGTCTTGTCCGTGTAAGGTTGAGAATACCTTGGCAACGTTTGACGAAATCTCATCCGTCATCTTCAGGCTGGTGTCTTCAGCTTCGTTCTCCTGGGAGAAGTGTGTGATCGTGGCTGTTTTTCCCTTTTAAACTCTAGAGTTGGATGTGTTGTTACTTTTGATTGGTTTGTGGAGTTGATGTATGCAGTGGATGGCTTTTCCTGAGACCCTGTGTGGCTGAGGTGCTGGAGGTGTGTCTCTCAGCCTTTTGTGTTGTAACGACCTGGGTAATGGGCTGTGTGATGACCTTCTGAGTTCTATTGTTGTGACGTCCTGGGTGTGGTGCTGTAATCTCCTGGGTCGTTGTCTGTGCTGCAACCTCCTGATGTTTTGTGTTGTGATCTCCTGAGTTCTGTGATGTAGTATCCTGGGTGGAAGGCTGTGATGTGGCATTCCGGGCCTTGGTTTGGCTCCGAGTTTGAGGTCTGGCTATGTGGACCCAAAATAACACATGATGCCACCACCAATCTCCTTCACCAGACTCAAACCCAAGCCCACGCCACAGATGAAAGGCAACCACCATCCAGAAACCAGACCATGGCTGCAACACCAGCTGCTACACCCCCTCCAACCCCAAACTAAGCAAACTGACACACGCTATAAACACATAGCCAGACCTCAAACTCGGAGCCAAACCAAGGCCCAGAATGCCACATCACAGCCTTCCACCCAGGATACTACATCACAGAACTCAGGAGATCACAACACAAAACATCAGGAGGTTGCAGCACAGACAACGACCCAGGAGATTACAGCACCACACCCAGGACATCACAACAATAGAACTCAGAAGGTCATCACACAGCCCATTACCCAGGTCGTTACAACACAAAAGGCTGAGAGACACACCTCCAGCACCTCAGCCACACAGGGTTTTATGAAAAAGCCAACCAATCTGCATACATCAACTCCACAAACCAATCAAAAAGTAACAACACATCCAACTCTAGAGTTTAAAAGGGAAAAACAGCCACAATCACACACTTCTCCCAGGAGAACGAAGCTGAAGACACCAGCCTGAAGATGACGGATGAGATTTCGTCAAACGTTGCCAAGGTATTCTCAACCTTACACGGGACAAGACCCGAATACACCAAGACCTATATATATATATATATATATATATATATATATATATATATATATATATATAAACTTTTAGACAGGTTTAGCCAAAGTGTTTAAGTACAAAAACAGGGTTCAAAATGGGGCACTTGGAGAGCTAAAAGTAGAAAGAGATGTTACATTTAGAATAAAGTTTCCACCTGAAGATAAAATCTTTACTTGAGTCAAAAGAAAACTAAACATATATCTCTTCTAATATAAGTCAATATGATTTTTTATGCCCAAGTCTCCACTTAGAGAAGAGCCAGACAGCCAGCAGCAAAAAAAAAAAAGTGAGCAAGAGCTTTCTGGAAATGCATATTATTACCTTGTATTCAATCAAATTCTTCCTAATCCATTCCCTTTAATACAAATTTGGCAAATCTGAGATATGTGGGTTTTAATTCCCAGAATTTCCCATCAGCATAATTGCCAGGGATGCTGCAAGTTTCTCTGGCATGCACTAGAATGTTTGCTTTGCTTTACATTTACAAAAGGTTCTTTTATGGGGGAGCCATCATTCAATCTCCTAACAGAATTGACTTTATAACAGAGACCATATCAGTCTGGATATGCCAGAAGTTATTTTTATTCTTTTGGACTAGATTGTCTTGATAGGATTAATGATATCACCTTAGCTTTATCTTTGGTTTTAATGAATGAGATATCTCCGTAGATCTAGGGCAATTGCCTGTGCATTATGTAACTACTGCTCTTATTAGAAGTAATGAAACCTGAGTTTGGCTGTCTCTTTTCCATGCCTCAGTGTCTATTTTTAAACATTGATCTCCCCCATGAGTTGCCAAATACACACATTCCCTCTTCCATGTGAAATATTGTTTCTTCATAGTAGCTTGGCTTCAAGACTTCAGATGACTTCAAGCATGTATCTGTCTAGCTTTGGCAACAATATTGAAGTGCTTTGTCACTGATTTTATCTGTGATGCTCTTTCATCCTCCAACACTGATGTTTTATGGTGATCTACCATCCAATTACTAGCTAGGTCATACATTTAGCTTTTTGAGTTCAAGCCATGTTATCTAAGTGGCAAGATAGAGTTTGGTGCGAAGGAAACCAAGATCTTAAATACCTCATATATGATTCCTTCCATTTTCCAGTTTTTATTTGTTAAGTTAAAGAAAAAATACTTGTCCATTCAAACTTGAATTACCACTTAGAGAATGGGAAATATTGTCTTCCTTTCACAGATACTTTTAAAAAGAGAGTGAAGAGAGCACTACATGGTTGCATGAGTTTCTTTTGCTCTCTCTTTCTTTCTTTAAAATAAAAACATTGTGCCATGTTATCAGTGCTGTAAAGCGGATCATGCTATTATACATAAAGGTTCTAAGCCAAGAGATAATTGGTAACAAAAAGACTGTTCCTTTGTAAACTGTTGTGATAAGAACACTCTTTTATAAAATGTTTTCTTCTAAAATTCAATAATAGGAGGAAACAGAAAAGAAAAAAATCCCTAAGGGTTATTGGAGTACAATAGCAAATACAAAAATAATAATAATTTAGGGGGTATAGGAGTATTTGCTCATGGGAATGATACTAGTTACATTTAACATTTATAATGAGTATCCAATACCTGAAATTAAAGAAACATTATTCTAGTATTCTATTCCTTTTTTTGCCTAGAAAGGGAAGTACAAATAAAGAGTACAAAATGGCCAATGTTCAACAACTTCACTGTAATCCGTAGTTCACCCTAGAGTTATTTTTAACCTTAACCTATATTTATAGCTTGAAAGCCCACTATGTGGGCCTCACTATCACAGCTTTTAAAGACTACCTATAGATAAAAATCAATGGAGAACTCACAAGCCTGATACTAAGTGACTCCAGGGATGAAGGAGTTATATACCTAACTCACTGACCTTTGGTGTAAAAATAGCTACATGATTCAATCCCTGTCCTCCTCACATCTGTTCAGTTAGAATTGCTTGAATCTGAGAGCACTTTTCTTGTTCCCACCAGCAATTCATTAGAATATTTTTTCCTTGCTAATTGGTGAATCATCATTGGTGAATCAAGCATTGCCGTATATTCCCTTTTACACTAGTTAGATCAGCTGTGACTTAGATTCAAAATACCAAAGAGCTACCCAACCAATAAGTCTGTAAACCTTTAATGGATAGCTGAGATGTCTATAAATCTTGGAAACAGGTGTACTTTAATGCATTGGTTCATTAACAAAGTGATGGGCCTTGTAAGAGAAATTACCTTTTGTTCAGTTGTCATAAGTGCTTTTGTTAACAATGTGCTTTCTGACCTTGATGTTCAGAAAGATGTTATATATCCCTGCTATTGTGAAGATTAGAAAGTAATAACTCCTTTATAATATGTTGTGATGTGATAAAACTTGTTAAAATAGATTCTTATTGAGTCCTCTTGAAGGTCACAAATTTTCATTATGTTGACATCAACTTCAGATAGACTAGCTGTAGTATGAACAAGCTGCTATATAAGCAATCTGAGAAGCATTCTTTGACATTTTATTTAGCTGGCTTACTTTTTGACTTTCAGAATATGATTGACACAATCATACAAAATACATCCAAGTTCCAACTTTAGCAGAAATCATCATACTCAAAATTCAAATTATCATTTTCTCTTTTTTGACATATTGCCTATTTCAGATTTGTACAATCTGTGATCCATGTAGCATATAGTTTATCAGACTGTTTTAGCATTTTATACTTGTTTCTGATTTGCTTTTCATTTTTTTTCCTCTGCAATGTCATTTATTGATACAGAGGAGGTTATAAATAATACATTCATGAAAATAAGGTTATTTTAGATAGTTACTTGAACTCCTCCTCTATTTTTATAGTTTTGGGCAGCAAAGCAAGACTAAAAGCAACCACATGTCTTACTGGCAGAAGTACCCAGACAAGTCAAACTTGGAGACCTTCATGGGAAAGAAAATAGACTCTGTTGGGTTGCTTTCTTAAAAATAGGCATACTGATGATGTTACCTGGCCAGGTAATGAAAGGAAGCAACCAAGAACCAAGAATGTTAAGTGGGTCCACATGAATAAGAGGTAGGACATGGCAGGAACAGGTGAGGTTGCTTTTATTAGCGATCTGGAAAGTCAAAAATTGCATGGCTGCGGCAGGCGCCGGCTTCCAAACCTTCAGCCACTGATGTGACTTTATTTTTCCCGCCAGTGGCCGGGCCAATGAGTGGATTCTGTTAACTGACTTCAGTCTCTGGCCATATTAGGTAATACGTAACAACAGCTCAGTCCTGAGTTACATATTTTCTTTCCTGTTGAAAGCAGAATCTTAAATTCTTAGATCTGATACTGTTTTAAATATTAAAATCAATATTTTTCATTGTGTCTATCATGCTGCTCCAGTGAATGTAATTCAAAAATAGCATTATGCTTCTCGCAGTTTTTTATAGTTCTATAATGAAGATGTGGCTATCATATTCTGTATCTGTTGTAGTATCAGAATTTCAATAAACAATAATCAACTTTGGATCAGATCAAAAGCCATTGTAATCCAGTATTTTCTTTTATACAATGTCTAACATAAATATTGATATCAGATCTATAAGTTGCGTGATAGAAACTGTTGCCTCCATAAAGCAATAGCAGGGGACACAAACCATATCCCATGAAAATAATCTAAACCTAAAGATCTGTTTCAAGTAATATGAACAACATACATGTTTTAGATTTGTCCTAACTTGTAATAAAACAGAATAACCATCCAGGTTCAAAACATAAAGCAAAGCCATTTGAAGCTGATGGAATATTCATAAAGTTTTGAATTCTCTGGTTTCCTGTTTTATAAGGTGTGATTTACTGGTAAAACCAGTAAAGTAGCAGAGACCAATAATATTTTTGCTAGTTTGGGCCAAGATTTAGCGAGGGGAAAAATGGATAAAGAAGAAGAAGCAGTTACTGATTGAAAGCTGCTGATGCTGATAGACCCCAAACACCGACATGAAGATTGTTCCAGCTTGTCTGCCAACTTATTTTACAGTCAGCTTTCTTTACTTAAGAGTTCAACATTGCCTTTTTCAGGCAGCCTACAAGCAAACAAAAATGTGTGTGTCATATACCTGCACATCATAAAAATACTGCTAATAATTCTGATGCAGTTTTCAGATAATGTATTAAAATATGCAAAACATGGTATTATACTTGAGCTTTCATTTGTGGATTCTCATTTGTGGATTCTATTAATGTTCTTGATGTTGATTTTTTATGCTGAAGGCAAATTGCAAGGCTGCATTGCTTTATAAGATTGACCATTGTTGGGAGGCTGCAAATACAATCCTTCAGTATTAGGAAGAAAAAGAAGTTTCAAGTGATAGAAAAGTTCAGCTTTGCTTTGTTTTTGTTACTGTTTTTCTATGGGCTATGATGACATGAATCTGATTATATGTTGCTGTTCAATGTGACATTTTTATATCCAGATCTGTTGTCTATCTTCATTATATACTTCCATAACTTCATAAGTTTTTTTTTAAATGACCTCACAATAACTTGGTTTTTTATTTAGAAATAGATAAAAGCACCTTAAATTATTATCCACCTTCTTTCCTGGTGAAAAACAAGAGGGTATACCTTTTCATTGTTCTATTTCATTGTGTGGGAAACATTTAGAAATTTCATCCTTACAGAACACAGAATAGTTAAACTTGCTTTGTTCTCAGCTCAAAAGAAAGTGCTTTTTCCAGTTAATGTACAACCTTAACAATATCTATATATTAGTAAAAGGCCATATATATTGCAATGCATCAGCAAAATGATTGGTTCTAAAACTGAATGGACAACAAACCTCCACTGATCTCTCAGACCTCACTGCATATATATATATATATATATATATAAAATAAGGATGAGTAAATAGTTGCATTGTTGGATATATAATGAGAAAGACGCTATGTTAAACCATGTTTTTGATGTCCTAAAGTTAATATATTCTGGGAAAATATAATCATGCACAATAACTTTTTTTTCAGGCATGGTTTAACTATTTAACAATAACTATTTTCAGACATCTATATAGTTTTGGAGTATATATCTTTTCCCCCTTCTGCTCAATTATATCTAATTTGAGACTGCCTGGAGAAGTCCCTGTAGTTTTCTTGGCAAGGTTTATCAGAACTGGCTTGTTGTTGCCTCCTTCCTAGGACTGAGAAAAAGTGACTGGTCCAAAGACACCCAGCTGCTTTGTGTCCAAGGCAGGGCTAGAATTCACAGGCTCCCAGTTTTTCGCCTATTGCCTGAAACATTACACCAAATTGGCTCTGAATATTTGTTGCATCAAAATTAATGGCTGGACAATGAAAATGGATTCTCCAATTCCATATAAGAAATAAATCTTTTAGCATTAGAAAGATAACTTTATGGCCCCAATTTATTCAGTGGTTGAAAACCTGAATAAATTACTTGCAATTTACAAATGAATTGCTCAAAGAAGTATGAATAGATGATTACACACATATGAGAAAACCTATACAATATGTATTGTTGCTTTGCTTTTTTCTTTTCACTTTTCCTTTCTCACTAATATTTTTTTCTTCTCCTTGTTGTTTTAGTAAATAAAAATCTAAATTTGTTTTTAACACTGCCATTGGCCACCGAAGGATTGTAAACTTGTTCTAAAACATCCCAAGTTTAATATAATGCCTGCCTCCAACTTCAGATCAGGAGAGGCTAGTAAATCACACCAGAAATGAGCAAAAATGGTCGTATCTGAATGATTGCTTAATTTTATCTGAGCAAACAGCCAATTACCACAAGTAGACAAGCTCTGGGATGCTGGCAGCATCTAGGGACATTGTCAAAGACATTTATAAAGTTGTTACTAGTGGCCTCTCATTATCCACTCAGCCAAGTAAAATACTTGCACAATTCAGGCATTCTGACCCTGATAATAAAAAAATGAACATATAAGTGGAAAGATCTCACCTGTGCATATGCATGAGAGGCTAAAATAACTAAATTAAATGAAAATGAATTACTCTGATGATTCAGAACAAAAACCCTGTGGATCTTCTATATCTTCTTCTCTGCTCTTTTGTTATACACTGTTGATTTCTTAGGGAGACATTTTATACAATATATAAGAGAGAAAGCAATAAAATGAAATTTATTGTTATTTCAAGTGATGTTTTAGGATTAACAACTTATTCTATTTCTTGTACATCTTTTTTTAAGCATCACATGATATCAGACCATATTGTATATTATTTTCTTCCCTCCAATTTAATTTCTTTGTCAACCTCTTTCTCATTCCAAGGCTCTGAAACACCCACTATTGCAAAAAAAAAAAAAAGCTCAGTTTACAATTTTTATAGGAACTATATAATTTTATGCTACTTTAAACTGAATTGTGTTCGTGTGTGTGTGTGTGTGTGTGCACGCGTGCCTTCAAATCAGTTTTTTACTTGACTACTGGGCAAGTTCCTTGGAAGTGGTTTGCCACTGCTTCCTCCAAGAGCTGAGAGAGTGGCTGGCCAAAAGTTTCCCAGTTGACTTTGTGCCTAATGCAGAACTAAAATGGATAGTCTCCCAGTTTCTAGTCTAATGCCTTAACCACTACACAAAACTGACTCTCTAAACTGAACTTATATTCTTTAAAATGTGTATTGCTTTTCTTATATGCCAGTCCAGTAATTATGTATATTAAACATAAGTAAAATGCATTTAGTTCAGGCTTGTCCTGATTTTCTAACAAACAGTCCATTTCAACCTGGATCAAAGCAAAGATCCAATTAGAGATCTTTAGCAGTAAAGCCACACTTGGAATACTGTATTCAGTTTTGGTCGCCATGATGCAAAAAAGATGTTGAGACTCTTGAAAGAGTGCAGAGAAGAACAACAAAGATTTTTAGAGGACTGGAGGCTAAAACATATAAAGAATAGTTGTTGAAATTGGGTATGTCTAGTTAAATGAAAAGAAGGACTAGGGGTGACATGATAGCAGTGTTCTGATATCTCAGGGGCTGCCACAAAGAAGAGGAGTCAAGCTATTCTCCAAAGCACCTGAGGGCAGGACAAGAAGCAATGAGTGGGAACTAATCAAGGAGAGAAACAACCTAGAACTAAGAAGAAATTTCCTGACAGTTAGAACAATTAATCAGTGGAACAACTTGCCTCCAGAAGTTGTGAATGCTCCAACACTCCCTTGTCCTTGAGGTGGCCCACTGGGTTATCGACAGCTTACCTTAATGATGGATCCTGGGATCCTGAGAGGTGGCATGGCACGACCAAGGGGTTAAATTTTAAATTTGGTTTTAAGGGACGTCTTTTAATTTTTTTAATTCAGTGTTTTAATTGGTTAGGGAGGAGGGAAGGGGTTCAACCCTTGTTGTTAGAGTCCAGTTTATCCAGGCCGGAGAGGGGTCTCAAAGTGGAGGGGTGGGGTGAAGGGGCCATGGGGTCCGCACTGAGCAGGGAGGGATTGACAATCCCTAAGGCGATTGGTTATGGCAGGAGTGGACGAGACAGAGGGCTAAATTATGTGTTGGGAGTGCACCCCCGCTGTTTGCGAGCAGTGGTGCGCTCTGACCCTCAGGTCTCTGCCTGCTCCCCTGGGGTCCTGGGAGATGTGGTCCCTGGGCTTAGGCTGGTGTATGTAAATGCCAGATCCGTGGCTAATAAGGCACCCCTCCTTCGTGAACTTATTGAGGAGGAGGCTGCGGATCTGGCATGTATTATGGAGACCTGGTTGGGACCGGAGGGGGTGTCCCCTGTGTGACCTATGTCCCCCAGGTTTCTGGGTGCTGCACCGGTCTTGACCTCAGGAAGGAGGAGTAGCCATTGTTATTAAGGAGACCTTGTTTCCAAGGGAGGCCACTGTCCCGCAGATAGGCGGGTGTGAGTCCCTCCTCCTGAGATTGGGCCTGGGTGGTCGGTTGGGTCTGTTGCTGACGTACCTGTCCCCCAGCTGCATTGCAGCCCTTCCCCTACTAGATCCTCTCCTGAGGGGAGGTGCTGCTGGGTGGAGTTTCCCATGGCTTCAGATTGTCCTGGGCCCGGCTGAGACTCTGGTGGCTGCCTGGCAACAGGCGGCCTTGGCAGCGCTTGATCGGGTTGTCCCCTTGCACCCTGTTCCTCGCCGCAGACCTCGTTTGGCTCCTTGGTTCTCGGAGGAGCTTCGGGGAATGAAGTGGCGGAGAAGATGCCTGGAGAGCAGGTGGAGGACTAGTTGTTCCAAGTCTGACTGTGTCCAGTTAAGAGCCTATATTAGGACTTATCTGGAAGTGATTAAAGCAGCGAGATGTGCTTATTTCTCCGCTCTGATCGCGTCCGCAGATGATTGCCCTGTGGCCCTGTTCAGGGTCACTCCCTCCCTCCTGCATTTGGAGGAGAGGGGGGGACCTTTGCAGGGCAGAGCAGAGGAATTTAGTTTACATCTGGCGGATAAGATTGCTCAGATTCGGGCCGGCTTGGACTCTGACTGGCAGGGTTTAGATGATAGAGTGGCAACGAGTCTTGTGGATTCAATCTGGGTTGAGTTTGACCCTGTCTCCCTGGATGAAGTGGACAGGATCATGCAGAGGCTGTCTTCCACCACGTGTTTATTGGACCCGTGTCCTTCCTGGTTGGTTTATGCCTCCAGGGAGGTTACACACAGTTGGCTCCAGGCAGTTGTCAACGCCTCTTTGAGTGAGGGGTTTTTCCCCGCTGCCTTGAAAGAGGCGGTGGTGAGACCCCTCCTCAAGAAGCCTGCTCTGGACCAAACCATTTTGAACAACTATTGTCCAGTCTCCAACCTTCGCTTTTTAGCGAAGGTTGTTGAGAGCGTGGTGGTTCAGCAGCTTCCGCTGTTCCTGGAGGAAACTGATTATCTCGACCTGTACCAATCGGGTTTCAGGCCTGGACACAGCACAGAGACAGCATTGGTCGCACTGGTGGATGATCTCTGGAGGGCTCGGGACAGGGGCTTTTCCTCTGTCCTGGTCCTTTTAGATCTCTCAGCAGCTTTCGATACCATCGACCATGGTATCCTTCTGCTGCGGCTCTGGGGGTTGGGAGTGGGGGGCACCGTTTTATGGTGGTTCTCCTCTTACCTTTCAGACTGCTCACACTCAGTGTTGGCAGGAGAGCAGAGGTTGTCCCCGAGGCCCCTCACTTGTGGGTTGCCCCAAGGGTTGGTTCTCTCACCTCTCGTGTTTAATATCTACATGAAACCACTGGGTGAGATCATCTGTGGTTTTGGGGTGAGGTATCATCAATATGCAGATGATACCCAGCTTTATATCTCCACCCCATCAGTGATGCTCTATCCGTGATGTCCCGGTGCCTGGAGGCAGTGCAGGCCTGGATGGGGAGTAACAGGCTCCAGCTCAATCTGGCCAAGACTGAGTGGCTGTTCTTACCGGCATCTCAGTTTCCAGTGGATGTGCCATCTTTGGTCATGGGGGGGAGGTGTTACCCCACGTGGATAGGGCAAGGAATCTGGGCGTCCTCCTGGATGCACAGCTCAATCTGGAGGAGCAAGTGGGAGCTGTGGCCAGGAGGGCTTTTGCCCAGGTTCGGCTGGTTCGCCAGCTCCGCCCTTACCTGAACCGAGATGCCCTTCGAACAGTCACTCATGCGCTCATCACTTCCAGAATCGACTACTGCAACGCTCTCTACATGGGGCTACCCTTGCGGATTACTCGGAGGTTGCAGCTGGTGCAGAATGCAGCCGCACGGGCTGTGATGGGGGTATCCCGATACTCCCATGTGACACCCCTCCTGCACGACTTGCATTGGTTGCCAGTTGCCTTCTGGGTTTCTTTCAAGGTGTTAGTAACAACTTATAAAGCCCTAAATGGCTTGGGTCCAGGGTACTTGAGGGAACGCCTCCTGCCAGCATCACACTCCGATCGCCCCATGCACTCCCACAGGAGGGGTCTCCTTGGAATACCATCGGTTAGGCACTGTCGGCTGGCAGTCCCCAGGGCTAGGGCCTTTTCTGTGGGAGTGCCCGCCTATGGAATCAGCTCCCCATGGTTCTCCGTTTGGCCCCTGATCTCCGCTCCTTTCATCGAGACCTGAAGACTTGGCTGTTTCAGCAGGCCAGCCTGGATTGACCCGGGGGTGGGTTGTTTTAATAGTATTCTTTACTGTTCAGTTTTAATTGTTTTAATTCATTTTTAGTAATTTATAGACTTGTATTTGTTTAATATTTTTTATTGTAAATGTATTCTTTTTTATATGTTCACTGCCCTGAGTCCTTAGGGAGAAGAGCGGCATACAAGTCTAAATAAATAAATAACACTGGAAGTTTTTAAGAGGAAAATGGATAACATTTGTCTGAAATTGTATAGGGTTTCCTGCCTGAGCAAAGGGTTGAAAACCTCCAAGTTCCCTTCCAACTCTGTTATTCTAGTTTAGTCTACAGTAGTCTATTCTATTCTAGTCAATTTGCATCTTTAAAAAAAACTGAACAATCAGGCATGATCAAATCACTTGTGAAGAAACAGCAGTAGATTCCAAAGCTGGATAGGAATTTCAACAAAGGATAAGTACAAGATACCTTTCAGAATATTTATTTATTTATTTATTTATTTTATTAGACTTGTATGCCACCCTCTCTCCCTAAGGACTCAGGGTGGCTAACAATATAAAAACCATACAAATTTACAATAAAAAGGAATTAAACTAATTACAAGCCTAAACAGTTAAAAGTCAATTAAAATTTTAAACCCCCTAAAAAGCAAACCCACCCCCCTTAGTTAGTCCAGACCGGCCTGTTCAAAGAGCCAGGTCTTAAGGTCACAGTGGAAGGAGCAGAGATCGGGGGCCAAATGAAGGCCCAAGGGAAGTTGGTTCCAAAGGGTGGACGCCCCCACAGAGAAGGCCTTACCCCTGGGGACCGCCAACCGACAGTGTCTGGTCGATGGTATCCCAATGAGGCCCTGTCTGGGGGAGCATACCAGGCGATTGGAACATGATGCCGGCAGGAGACGGTCCTGGAAGTACCCCGGACCCAAGCCATGTAGGATTTTATAAGTTGTCACCAACACCTTGAATCTCACCCAGAAGGCAACCGGCAACCAATGCAGGTCACGCAGGAGAGGTATAATATGGGAGTATCGGGACACCCCTATCACAACCCGCGCAGCCACATTTTGCACCAGCTACAACCTCCGGGTGGTCCACAAGGGAAGTCCCATGTAGAGGGCATTGCAGTAGTCGAGTCGGGAGGTGACGAGTGTATGAGTAACTGTCCGTAAGGCATCTTGGTCCAGATAGGGGTGCAACTGGTGCACCAGGCGAACCTGGGCAAATGCCCTCCTGGTCACAGCTCTCACCTGATCCTCCAAACTGAGCTGTGCATCCAGGAGGACACCCAGGTTGTGCACCCTCTCCACAGGGGGAACACCTCTCCCCCCCATGACCAAAGGTGGTATATCCTGAGTAATCTGAGATGCCGGTACGTACAGCCACTCAGTCTTTGCCAGATTGAGTCGGAGCCTGTTCCTCCCCATCCAGATCCACACCGCATCCAAACAATGGGACATCATGGGGAGGGCATCACTGATGTGGCCCGGGGTGGAGATGTAAAGCTGGGTATCATCCAAATATTGGCGATGCCTCACCCTGAAACCACGGATGATCTCATCCAGTGGCTTCATACAGATGTTGAACAGGAGAGGCAAGAGGACTGACCCCTGGGGCACCCCACAAGTGAGGGGCCTCGGGCTCAACCTCTGCCCCTCTGCCAACACCAATTGCAAGCGGCCCAAGAGTTAGGAGGAGAACCACCATAAAACAGTGCCTCCCACTCCCAATCCCTCGAGCCGCCGCAATAGGATATCATGGTCGATGGTATCGAAAGCCACCGAGAGGTCTAATAGGACTAGGACAGAAGAAAAACCCCTGTCCCGAGCCCTCCAGAGATCATCAATCAGTGCGGCCAATGCCGTCTCCATGCTGTGCTGGTTGACCATTATATTTTTTTAAAGGCATGGGATTTCAATACTGACTCCTACATTTCCTTGAATTATAACTTGATAACTACTGCCATAATCTATCTGACATTAGTTCTTTTTAGTATTCCTATTCATAACATGAGCAATAGTAATTTGTCCTAATGTATGTCTTTTCAAGGACCCAGAGATTTTCAATATAAAAATTCACTTCAGTTGCTGTGTATTCCTATCTTATCATTCAAGTGCTTGGAACTATATTTATGCATTTGAGAATAAAACATGCTCCTAACATAGATTTGCTGCAGAAAATTTGAGCTAATTAACAGTGCAAATGGCAATGAAAAGGAGCCACCTGCTGCTGTAAATAATAATACTTCCTATAATTTGCAAATAAAATTCCACTGATTGTAAATAGCATTCATTTCCTACCCCAGGACAGAATAATGATAGGAGTAGAAGTTTTTTGTTTGTTTGTTTTTTTACTTTTTTGCACATGTTCAAAACTGTCAGTAGTCTTGAATTCTGATTTACTCCATTCAGCCCCAAATAGAAGTTCAGAAACATATAATATTGCAAGGTAGAAAAACTACCCAGACAAAAAAAAGTTTTCTTCACTAATTTATATCAACAATATAATATAATCATTGGTATATAAGTCATTAGAAAAGCTTCAAATGTTGGGCAAGAACAAGTGGATAAATTAAGGATCATATTTAAGATTGAATTGATAGTAAGGTGACTTTTCCGCTGAAAATTGAGAGAGCAAAACACCTGTGGTTTTTCTTTAGAGTACAGTTTTGCTTTCCCATACCCACAGCTTTTTCACAAGTCTGTTGCCTTTAGAATTCATTGGATGCTGTCACTGGTCAGCTTCCTTTTTTTCTAAATAAATTAAGAGATAAGCTAAAATATGTGATCCCTCCATCAAAGAGCTTGGAGGCCATTTTTATAGGATTACACTAATATAATGATGCATTGGCAGACCCACTGAGCTCAGATGCCTAGGGGTTACAAATGTGTAAGGTTCAGATAATGAGGATTAGTATCTATTTGAGATACAGCTGAGTCAAAATGCAAAGCAAAGAAGCTACATTAAAGAAATGTTCTTTGCTACTTTGGTAAAAGATTGACTAGACATAATACAGTTCATAAATCATGGCTGCATAATATGTATGATGTCACTTTTCATCCATACTGACAGAAAATTTATTTCCCTCTAAACTCTGAATGATATCTGAGCCCAGAGTTATAGATTAATGATATTTAGGTGTTTAATTTTATTTAATTATTTAATTATCTCATAGGCTCAAGGTTGACTCAGGCTTCCAAGGTCAGTAAAATGAGGACCCAGATTGTTGGGGGCAATATGCTGACTCTGTAAACTGCTTAGAGAGGACTATAAAACACTGTGAAGCAGTATATAAGCCTAAGTGCTATTGCTATTATATTAAATCTTTTTTCAAATCTTAGAGGCCCAACCTGTGGCCTACCAATACACCTTGTACAGGGCTCCACCAGAACTTATTCAGGAGTTATGAGTGCATTTTTCAGTAGACTGCTTCACTTCTGCTGTTTAGTCACCACCGTAAGTCCCACCTCTGTCCGTTCATCCTAGATGTCTAACATATGCTTAGGAAGTGTGAAAAACACTCCTGTGTCCATTTCTGTCCTAATAGCAACAAACTGTAAGATAAATTAGGGGAACCACACAGAAAGAATCAAACTTGTTCAATGAACTTCCAAGAATTAGCATAAGAAATAACAGAAAGAAAAAAAAAAAACACGTCATGTGTTTATAAATATAAGATTATTTAAATTAATGAACAAGTTTGAAAAGCTATTTGAAAAATAGGCAAATGATTGTCTAATATCTTCTTAAAGGCTTCCAGTGTTGAAGCATTCACAACTTCTAGGGGCAAGTAGTGCCACTGATTAATTGTTCTAACTACCAGGAAATTTCTGCTTAAGTCTAGATTGCTTCTTTCCTTGATTAGTTTCCATCTATTGTTTCTTATCCTGCCTTCAGGTGCTTTGGAGAATAGCTTGACTTCCTCTTCTTTGTGGCAACCCATTAGATATTGGAACACTACTATCATGTCATCCCTAATCCTTCTTTTCATTAAACATACCCAATTCCTGCAACCAGTCTTCTTATATTTTAGCCTCCAGACCCTAGTCATCTTTGTTGCTCTTCTTTGTAGTTACATACAATGATTTGGGATGAAAATAAAATAATGGAATCTTGGAAGAAAAAAATTATACAGGTGGTCCTTGGTTAATGACTGCCCACTTTAGCAACTATTCAAAGTTATGACAGCACTGAAAAAATAATTTTATAATTAGTCCTCAAAGTTACAACCACTCCACTATCTCTGGGGTCCCTGCAGTCACATGAGTCAAGGCAATTCTCATATACCGTTACACAAAATCAGTAGAGAAGCCAGCAATAAAAATTGCAAATCACAACCATGTGATATCTCACTTAACAATGGCAGGTGATTTGCCTAATGACCGCAGTGAAACTGATACCATGTCTGACAGTGACATGACATTTCCCTCAATGACCATATCACTTAGCAATGGTATTGTCGGTCTCACTTGTGATCATTAAATGAAGACTACCTGTAGATTATACAGGAGTTACAGTGAAATGTCAGACAGTGGAATTAAAATGAATGCTATAAATATTAATATGTAAAAATATCAAAAAAAAGTCATAAGTTCAGTAAGTATTGAAAAATAGTGAGACCTCTAATATAAATAGTGTCATGGTTCCGAGTAATGCTCCCAACCAATTCAAGACTTTGAGGCCTTGGCTTTCTCAACAATCGAGTTTATATGGTACATCATATTGGCACAGTCAAAGGTGAAACAACACTGAATAATTCCCACATTTTTGGTATAATTAAAGAATAGATACTGTCCACCCCTCTTGTGTCACAGGTCATGTTAGCCAATCAAGCCGGTGATGAACTTCTCAACACTCCCTCCTGATCATTGCTAGGGCATGCTGATTTGGCCTTGGTTCTCAGAAGCCTTATCATTGTTATGTCTGTCACATTGGAGGAAAACATTCTACATTTCTAAGAAACGAAGAAAGAAAAATATGGCTTTAACTAGAGTGGTTTTGAGACTTGACAGATGGCATAAATGGATAGTTTGGAAGCATTTGAAAGATATAGTGAGCTTCATCTTTTTTTATCCTATAGTTGTTTATTATACTGAATCAAACTTGAGTCAATAGGGATTACAAGTTAAAGAAAAAAGTTACTAACTAGAAGCTAAAGAAGTTTAAATTGAGGGATTCTCTTCAGTGTTTTACAAAACGTACAGAAGAAAATTTCTCAAAACTTTTAATTGATGGAGTTCCATTATTGTATCTTATAAGAAGGATTATTGCAGTGGTTTCAGATAATACAAAGTACTGATTGACTTCCATACATTGGTAAAGCTGTTTGATTTTGACATTTTTCGTGGGAGCGCCTGCCCTCTGGAATCAGCTCCTCTCGCCGAGACCTGAAGACCTGGTTGTTTCAACAGGCCGGCCTGGAATGACCCCGGGGGGGGGGAGAGGGTTTTAATTTTCTTAATGTTTTAATGTATTCAGCTTGTTTTATTTAATAGTTTTTTATTGTAAATTTGCTCTGTTTTAATGTTCACCACCCTGAGTCCTTAGGGAGTAGGGCGGCATACAAGTCGAATAAATAAATATCTAAAGCAAAAATAAGCTACAAAATTATGTGTATGTTTTTTTTCCTATTATCTAAAAAGTTCCAAAATATATGTTCTGCTTTCTTAAATAAATCTTTTCATTGTTTTAAAAAGGAATAGTTCTTTCCCTTAGGGTTTTAGAAATTCCTATTTATTTTTGAAGTAAGAGAAAAAAATATCATAAATAAGAAGAAAATATGTATACACCTGAATACTCCTGGAATTCATAAGACTATTTTTAAGAGGTAATTTCTCCAGTAAGATCTAAGAAAACTTACTGGACTCTTACCATTGGCAGCTGTGTGGAACGATCATATCTTTCTTCTTTCTTTGCAGAACGAAACTGCATTTATACAGAGAATCATTTATACAGAGGTTTTATACATTTGGAAGTCACCTTTATCATTATTCATATAGACCTATATATAGTTCTTGGCTTAATACAATGGGTCTTGATTCAATGGACCCATGCTTATCATCAATGTGGAGAACATCCCTATTATGGCACCTATTAAATAGAACAACTTGTCCACTGGAATTAGGTAGACTCCCATATTACATTATTTCAACATTTAATAATGTAAACGTTACTGGCTCCAAATTATCATGTGAGCTTTCAAGACTGAGAGTAGGTTTGAACACGGACCATTTCAATTCTGTTCCAACATTTTGATCACTAGACTCCATTCACTTTTAAATTGCCTGTTCATCCAGGTGTTTTGCTAATTTTTCTGAATGCCAATCACTGGGTAGTCTAATGATTCTTGATATTATTTCTAAATTTAAGATTGGTATGATAGTATTGATTATATCAGCAATGCATTTTTGAGTTTTCTTAGCTGGAATTTTTAATGTTTCTTTTAAAAAGATGGGAACATTTTTGCCCTAAATAATTACTGTAAATTATTTTGAGGTAAGACTGTTGAAAATAAAGAAATTAGCTTGAAATGCAAATTAATGTAAACATCATTGTTGCAAAGTAGGGATGACTTTGAAGATTAACTCCAAAATTTCTGCTGCTTTGAGAAGTTGTTTGCCTAATAAATTTACCCTTTTTGATGCCTAAGGAAAGAGCATTTAACTGTTTTCTATTTCAGAGCAATCAATGTATAAACGGAAAAGTGGTTAATAAATGGAGATGGAGGTGTTTGAATATTTTTGTAATTGGTGCACCTTATTTTATAAATAATTAACAGTAGTCATTCTTTTTTTTCTTTTCTCTATTTTTGGTTTAGAATGTGGCTTCTCTCAGATATATATGCACACACATGCACACACATATACACTGATTTCAGTAAAATCAGCACTCTAGGTTATACACACTGGTAGCTCTATGTTACAAAAGTTGGAAAGGTTTTCAACTGTACTATATATTTTTCCCTTTGTGGCATCATCCATGTGGAAGGTTGTCATCTTTTTATTGGGTTTAGTACTTAAGGTACCAGACTAGGAGACTGGATTCTATTGCCACCTTAGACATGAAAGCTGGCTGAATGACTTTGGACCACTAACTCTTTCTAAGACTAATCCATTTCACAGGCCTATTGTAGAGAAAATATGAGGAGAAAGAAGTATTAGGCATGATCATTGCCTTCTGTTACTAATAAAATATCAAGGGTGGTGTTAAGTTTGCATGAAGAGTCAGACGCGAGGAGTTCAGCAAAAGGCTTTATTAATGACAACAGCTCGAATGGACCCGTCCGGGTAAGGCTACGGCTGCTTCTTATAGCCTGCAGCCGTAGCTGCTAGCCAATGGGAGTGCAGGGTTTCTTCCCGCACTATTTAAACCAATAACATTTAAACCTACATACATAACACCCCTCCCCACTAGGTTCAGTCCATACCAAACCCCAACCTATCTAATGTATTCCTTTAAATAGGTGGGGCTCTTACGTGTGCGTTGAGACCTTCGTGGTTCAGAATCTTTATTGTTCTCACCCAGTGAGAGGGGAAATGTGTCTGCTGACATTTCCCTGTTAGGACTTCCTGTGAAAGAAGACCCTGTTAGACTGTTAGAATCTGGTCTCTCCTCCCAACCCATCTCCATTCCAATGTCAACACCCAAGTCAGGTAGTGATGTACAATCTTCCACTTCTAAGGATGGATCTAAGCATTGTGACAGGGTTCGGGATGGTTCCTGTCGCAATGGCTCGTTACACATAGGGTTGATTCCTGTTTGCTGATATTCCTCCTGTTCCTCCCCTTCCCCCCTAGAAGAGACATCAGATGAGGGGCCTAGAGAGAGACAGGGGCGATGTTCCTGAGGGAACCGGATCTAAGTTGGTCAATGTGCCTGCTCCAGAGGAGGCCATCCTCTGTTTGAACCCTGTAAGAAAGAGGGCCAGTGATATGAGTTATTTCAGCAGGAATCCACAAAGGTTCACCTGTAAGGTTCTAGCATAGACAGAATCTCCACACTAAAAGAACGAACTTTGGAAGTGGAATCCAGTGGTGTATTGGGTGCATAAGTGGGATGAAGTCGGTCAAGGGAAGACCTAAGTTTCCTGCCCATTAACAACTCTGCTGGGGATAAGTTAGTTGATGGGCTAGGAGTGATGTGCTGAACACTAAGAAGCTTTTCAAGCTTCTCAGTGATGTCCCCAGGACCCAACTGCTGAAGCTTTTCTTTGGTAAAGCGTACCAGACGTTCAGCCCGGCCGTTGGCCGAAGGGTGCCCAGGGGCTGTGAGGGCATGTCTGATGCCCTGTTGAGCTAGAAAGGATTCAAAAATGTTAGACGTGAATTGAGGGCCATTGTCAGAGACAAGGACATCTGGTAACCCATGGGTTACAAAGAGCTTTCTGAGCTGCTTGATAACAGCCTCAGTAGTAGTAGAAGTCATGAGAATAACCTCTAGCCATTTGGAGTATGCATCTACAATTACTAGAAACGTGCCTCTTGTAGGGCCTGCAAAATCAATGTGGATTCTAGACCATGGGCCCCTAGGACATTCCCATTCCTGTGTGGGGGCATGAGGTGGGGCAGGCCTGACTACCTGGCAATTGGGACAAGAGGCAACCCAGTTTTCAACCATTTTGTCAATACCTGGCCACCATACATAACTCCTGGCCAAACCTTTCATCCTACAATCCCAGGATGACCCTCATGTAATATTTCCAAAACCTCCCTTGCAGTTTTGCAGGAATAACCACCCTGTTACCCCACAAAATACATCCTAATACAGATAATTCAGTTTGCCTGGATTTGAAAGGTTGGGCATAGTGAGGTAGATCTTGAAGAGGCCAACCTTTCTTAATCCAGCCCATAACAGGTGCCAACACAGCATCTTTGGCAGATTCTCTGGCAATCTCAGCAGCATGGACTGGAAGCTTAGCAACGGTCTCCAGGAAGAAGGTGTGAGTCTCAAGTTCAAAATCCTCCTTGTGGCAAGGTAGTGGGCAACGACTCAGTGCATCAGCATGTCCAATGTCCTTGCCAGGCCTGTGAATCAGTTTGTAGGAGTAAGCTGCAAGAAATTCAGTCCACCTCAGCATCCTTGGTGACAGGATAATAGGTGTAGGTGTCTCCTGCCACGATGCCAAGCAAAGGTTTGTGATCTGTAACAATGGTGAATGACCTGCCATACAGATATTCATGAAATTTCTTAACAGCTGCAACAACTGCTAAGGCCTCCTTGTCCAATTGGCTGTAGTTCCTCTCTGCTTTGGACAGCGTGCGAGAGTAAAATGCAATTGGGGCTTCCGGCCATTGGGAAGCCTGTGGCTTAAAACCCCTCCCACTCCAAAAGGGGATGCATCACAAGTCAGAACAACAGGCAAATTCTCAGAGAATTGAATCAACACAGCATCAGACGTGATTAGTCTCTTAATACTGTTAAATGCTGACTGTTCCTTCCGCCCCAGATCCAAGCAGCCTTTTTATCAAGTAAAACGATGTAATGGCTCAGCAATAGATGCTTTGTGAGGTAGAAACATGTGGTAAAAGTTAATAAGGCCAAGGAAGGCTTGCAGATCTGACTTGCAACGAGGTTTAGGGGCTTCCTTGATTGCTTTTAACCTTGGCATCAGTGGGATGGATGCCCTGTTTATCAATCATGTACCCCAGAAACTCAACTCTGTCTGTTTTGAGAGTGCATTTGTCTTCCTTGACTTTCAAACCTGCTTTTCTGAATCTGGTAAGGACTTCTCTGAGTCTCTCTTGAAGAGAGTGTCATTTTCAGCAGAGATTAACACATCATCAAAATAAGGCACTACCCTGGGCAGCCTTGCAACATTCTTTCCATAAGACTTGAAAATGCCAGGTGCCACACTTACTCCAAATTGTAGTTTTTACATTTGAAGGCACCTCTATGAGTCACAATTGTTTGTGCCTCTGCAGTGGCATCATCAACTGTTAATTGTTGATATGCCTGAGCTAAGTCCAGTTTAGCAAATACTGTACCCCTGCCAAGGGAATGGAGCAGATGATGCACAACAGGTACAGGGTATGCGCTCTGCTGTAGGCATGGTTAAGTGTCCCCTTGTAGTCACCACAGATTCTCACTGAGCCATCAGCCTTGACTGGTGTGACTATGGGTGTTTCCCATCTGGAGTGGTCAGTAGGTCCAAAACCCTTGGGCGATAAGCTTATCTAATTGTGCATCAATTTTTCCTTTAAAGCAAATGGAACCTTCTGGGCTTAAACGAATTGGGGCACCTTGGGGTAAACTGAAAGCAATAGGGGTCCCCTATACTTGCCAGTCCTTCGCTGAAGACCTCTGGAAACTCAGACTTCCAGGACTTCTTCCCAGTCAGGAACTGTTCACGTGATGGATGCCAGTCACCTCGATGCCAAGTGGCTTGAACACTCAAGTCCCAGCAAACTTGGGCGATCCTTGTCCACGATGGTCAGTGGCAAACGTTGGGGTGGCCTTTTAAACTGCACGTTGAATTCCCTCGCTCCAACTACTGGAATCTTGTTCCCTTTGGTAGTCTTTGAGGGTCAGTGCTTGCTTCTGGAAATGTTTTTTCTGAATTTTTGGAAAGAGTTGTGGATAGTGTCAAGACACCATAGATAAATAAGAGCCTGAGTCACTTCCATTGTGGCACGGTCTCCTTCAATAAACACCTTCACAGTTACTTTTCTGCTATTTAAATGTGAAGGATGACCAATGGTTATTGTTGGTGAGTTTCACTCTTGCCATTTGCTTTTAAATTCGCCCCATTTTTCCAGTAAAGTTGGGCTTAAATTCTTCCTCAGGACTTTTCTTCCTAAATGGTGGAGTTCTGGATGATTTGCAGACTCTGGCTATATGACCACCGTTTCTCACAACGTAGGCAAATGGAGTCAAGAACTTGCATTCATGTGCGGGGTGGCCCCCCCACTCCTCTGCAATAGGATCCTTGCCTGTTTTTCAGAGTCTTTTCTTTTCTTCTCCATTCTGAGCTTAAAAATCCCCTCTTCTTCCTCACTGCTATCCGAATCAGAGTCTATTTGTTTGCAATGAGTTGTTGAGGATTTTTCCCCATAAGAATGGCTCGAGGCCTGGCTCGAGGCCTGTTAATCTTTTTCATGCCGCAGCTGAGGACTTGGTGGTTCTGCTGAAACAGCCTCTTCAATAGCCTCTTTAAGCGTGATTTTGGTTTCATTAGTAGTTTGCTTTGTAAGATCTTATCTTTAAGGCCCAAAACAAACCGATCACGCATGGCCCTTCTACGTTGGTAAGTCACACGCACCCCCAATGTCTCTTAAGCTTGCCATGAAGTCATAACACTCTCGCTATCCCTTGATCCCGACGGTAAAATTCGTGTCTCTTAATGGGCCCGATACTTGTGGGGCGTAATGGGCTCTTAAAAGTCTTTCTAATTCGGGCCATTCCATTACCTTCAATTCCGCTGCTCCCCGCCACCGCCTTCGCCTTTGAAGACTGCGGAACGCAGTGTGTGAGAAAGACCGCCCTCTTCGGCTCTCGGGGATGCCGGCGAGATCGTTCCCTCCAGGAACATGTGGAACTGGTCTGCATACGATTCCCAGTCTCCGTCGCCGGATCGAACGGTGCTGGGGGGTGTTCAGCGCAGCCATCTCACTCTGTTGCTTTGTTCGTGCGTCGTCTTCTCTTCAGGGAAATCCCACCTTCGTAGCCAGTGTTAAGCTTTGCATGAAGAGAGACGCGAGGAGTTCAGCAAAAGCTTTATTAATGACAACAGCTCGAATGGACCCGTCCGGGTAAGGCTCCGGTGCTTCTATAGCCTGCAGCCGTAGCTGCTAGCCAATGGGAGTGCAGGGTTTCTTCCCGCACTATTTAAACCAATAACATTTAAACCTACATACATAACAGGTGGGATAAAAGGAAAATTTAAAAAACAGGGCCAGGAATGTGAGATAATTAGATAAATAAGTTAGTTTAAACATGTCTATCTCTCCCACTTCACATTTGTGCAAATTTTCCATTTAATTGCTAATTTGGAGGAACTGCTTATTCACTAAAAACACAACCTAGGATTCTATGATATCTTAACACTAAATCTATTTGTGAAAAACTATATGGAGAGGGTGAAATGGTTCATTTCCTCAGATATCAAGGAAATTTCACGAATGTTAGATATCAAGCTTACAGGAACTATATATAGACATACATGCATGAAACAGAATCATGCAAAAACCTGTCATAGGATTTTCAACATTTAAGTTCTTGCCAGGTTTAGATGAATTTTCCCTCATAAAAACTTCCTTTAGATTGTCAAAAGCCAAAGAGTATTGTTAAAAGGTAATTCTGAATTTATCCTTTCTGTAATTAAACAGAGCTTACATCTTTCTTTTAAAGAATAATTAAGAGAAAGGTGCAATGTAGGCTCCCTCCCACCATATGCATGTTTTCATAACAGAGTTCTAATTATGTTTTCAGTGACACAATGATGATAATCTTTTGCACTCACAAGTGCTAATATAATAATGCTCCATACTTATTAAGCTTCTCTTACCCAAGGGATAGGAACAGAAGCCAAGCACGCTCACAACCTTACAAGAATACATCCCAGGGTATCATAGGTATTAATCAGTTAAGAATTTGAATCATTGCACTGCAAAATTGTGGCTATGAGAGCAAAGGTTCAGCTAAACTCTTTTATAGTTTAAAAAGCAACAAGCCTGTTCTTTGGAGGATGCCAGCTTTAAGGTCTATGCCTTTCTATAAGCTGAAAAACTATTATGATCTAACTAATTCAGTTCATCCAGCCTAAACAAATGCTAGGGGGGAATGAAAACTGTTAGCTACCATTATCCAATAAGGAACACACTGTACACAAGTTACTTTATGAAGGTTCAGAGTCGCATGTTTAATAAGTCTAGCAATTAGGAACAGGCCAGAAATTACAAAATACTTAGTGTGCTGGATAGAATAATTAAAATAACAACTATTATTATTTTTTGCATCTATTCTATTGGTAAAAGCAGGGTGAGAATATTTTTTTCTGTTATGTTTTTAAAAATCAAACTTCTTCCCTTTTTTTCTATTACACAGAATATGCATGAAATGTGCTTTAAAATGTAAGTGACAATCTTTCAAACATGTTATTCACAACTTTTGTCAATTAGTGCTTTTATGAAACCAGCTGTATTAAAGATGATGGACTGGTAACCCCCAATTCCCATATCCAGTGGATGGTAAAAATCAGGAGGTTCCTTAAAGAGGGACTATGATTTGGTAGATAGCATTCCAATCATATCTGACGTTTCTTCATGTTAACTTGCAGGCATCTTTATCATCTGTATTTACTAAAAACTGAAGCAGTGTTCTCCGATCGCCCTGTACGCTCCCACAGGCAGGGACCCCTTGTGGTACTGTCGGCCAGACATTGTTACCCAGGGTAGGCCTTCTCTGTGGGAGCAGCCACCCTGTGGAACCAGCTCCCCTTGGTCTTCATCTGGCCCCTGATCTCTGCTCCTTCCACTGGGACCTGAAGACCTGGCTGTTTCAGCAGCTGGCCTGGACTGAACCAGGGGTGTGGGATTCTTTTTAAGGTAATTTTAATTAGTTTTAGTTTTTTTTAAATTACATTTATATGCCAACTTCTCCAAGACTCAGGGTGGCTTACAATTTTTGGGATACAACCCAGTGTGCTCAGCAATAGCCTTCATTCCATTGTATATGCCTGCTTATTACTAAGCAGCATTTTACAAAGTCAGCTTATTGCCCCCAACAATCTTGGGTCCTCAGTTTACCTACCCGAGAGGATGGAAGGCTGAGTCAACCTTTGAGCCTGGGGGATTCGAGCCTACAATAATTGTAGACAGCTGGATCTTAAGTGCAGGCATTTAACAGCCTGAGCCACCAAGGCCCCTATTATTGGGCTTGTATTATTTAATTATTTTTAAGTAATTTATTGTATTGCATTTTTACACTGTGAGCTGCCCTGAGTCCTTAGGGAGAGAGGCCAGCATACAAGTCTAATAAATTATTATTATTATTATTGTATCATCATCATCATCATCATCATCATCACAAAAATGAAATTTAGATGAGTTTAAAGCCACACCATATTGTGCCTCAGTGTAAATTACATGTGGTTGCATTTTTACATTGTTCAAGCTGCACCAAATTAACACACACACCAGAGGTGGTATTCAACTAATTCGCAGCAGTTCAGGAGAACTGGTAGCGGTGATTTGGTGTGGGTCGCCGAACCAGTAGTCACTTCTGGCTGGCCATGCCCCTGATCTGGTTGCCCAGTCACCACTCACTCACTTGCCCCGCCCACCCGATGCTCACTTACACTGCTTGTTTGCCCACCTGCCGCTTTCCCCGCCCAGTCACTCCTGCCCTCCTATGTGCCATGCTGGGTCCTCGTGGCTTGCCTTTCTTCCCCACATGATGCCTGAGCTCCAATTGGACAGCTCTGATCTGCCTGCTTGCAAGTCACGCTAACCCCACCACCACCACCCCGGGTCTTGCCAGGCCTCCCCCACTGATCAGAGCCTTACTGGGCCTCCCCTGCCACCTGGGGCCTTGCCAGGCATACCCCACTGCTCAGGGTCTTGCCAGGCCCCCATACCACTCAGGGCCTTACTGAGCCACCCCTTGCTGCCTGGGACATTGCCAGGCCTCCCCCCTGCTGCTCAGGGCCTTGGGAAGAAAGGAAGGAAGGAAGGAAGGAAAGAAGGAAGGAAGGAAAAGAAAGACAGAAAAAGAAATAGGAAAGAAGGGAGAGACACACAGAGAGAGAAATATATGATAAATATATTTATCATATATTAATATTTTACACTCTCCATATACCTAGAGTGATTTTACTGTCTTTCTTTTGCCCAGTTATTTTTCAGGATTTACACGTCTATGGTCCAGAGCATAAATACATGTGTGTTTAACAGAGTTGAAAGGGACTAAGGAGGTCTTCTAGTCCAATCCCCTGCTCAGGGAACCCTATACCATTTCAGAGAAATGGCTGTCCAGTATTTTCTTAAAAACCTCCAGTGATTGAGCACCCAGAACTTCTGGTGGCAAGCAGTTCCACTGGTTAATTGTTCACACTGTCAGGAAGTTTCTCCTTAGTTTTAGGTTGCTTCTCTATTTGTTCAGTTTCCATCCATTGCTTCTTGTTTGCCTTCTGGTGCTTTGGAAAATACATTGCCCCCCCTCTTTCTGGCAGCCCCTTAAAAGCCTGTTGCTTATCACACTCTTGGGCAAAGCATGTGAGCCATTTCCTCCTTTCAGTGGTCCATGAAAGTACATCTATAGTATGTAGATAATAAAGTCAAAAAAGATGAACATTTTACAAAACTATAGATATGTTGAGGAGGGTGTGTGACAAGGAATGGCTGGGAGGGAGGGGCCAGGTGAGGCACCCTTGACGGAGTGACATTGAGTTGGCCATGCCCACCCAGTCGTATGCCCACCCAGTCATGTGACCATCAAGCACGCCCACGCAGTCACATGACCACCAAGCCACACCCACCAAATAAGCCACGCCCACAGAACAGGTAGTAAAAAAAATTGCATCCCACCCACTCTCTCTCTCTTACACACACACACACAAATACACACACACACACACACACACACCATAGCTTTCAAATTTCCCAATAAAGATATAATGGATAATCAAAATGTTAAATTCCTATACATAAACATGGTATGCTATGTAATGCTGGGATATACCACACATCTATTATATTTTAGTACTTCTAAATGAATAGCATATGCACTTTGTTTAGGTGAAAAGCTTGCTTTAATGCAACTTTTATATCCAGCTGTTTTTACTGGTATCTATACAATTATAGTTGGCACTTTAAAAATTAGCTCTGGCATTGCTTTCCCTATTTTGCCATATGCCATAGCCAGATTCAATTTTGAAGGATGGATTTTGTCATATGCAAAGCTCTGGAATAGTAAAGAAAACAGGTTTTTTTCCCATCTAAAGGTATGCCTTTCAGTATAATATACAGTTACTCAGAATTGTTAATATTTGTGTCTTTGTAATATTAAATACAATTTGATTCAAAGCAAGTACTGGATATCTGTTATTTTTAAAAATATGGAAGAAAAAAATTAAATCCCTCCCCCAAAATTGAAAGTGCACATCAAATGGAATAATTATTAGATTGCAAACCTATTTGTATGGTTCTACTGGGTGATCTTTTGAATAGATTTACATAAGGTGGTTTGTTATGCAGTAAAACCAGAGTCTGTCTTAGATTTTTATTAAGTAACTTTCCTTTAATTGTCAAAATGCAATCTTCAAAAGGTTCAAATTGAAGACAAGGTCAGTTAGATAAGAGGAAAAAATAAGATTATTTAGGTTGAGTTGGGAATAGTTGTTTTCTCTCATACTTGATTTAAACTGGGAATATATGAGCATTTTGGAATAAGTTATAACTTAATAAGTAACTTGAAAGAAGTTGGTGCACATTTACCATCTCCAGAGATGTTGCATATTCTGTAGATATGTGTTCTAAATTCCTCTCCCACCCAAAAAAAGGTTTTCCCATTGAATGTTTCTTCTATTTTTCTTCCTTATTCTCAAATAAATTATGTACAGTTTCACTGGCTATATGTTTGCTATTAATGTGAGGTAAAAGATGATGGTTGGATTTGATAGTGATGCTTTTATGCTATATGTCTTTTTATTTTGATTCTACTCTAGTTGTCAGAGGCAAATGTAAGAAAAAGTTTTAAAAAAATTAAAAGGCAAGATAGTGTCCATGGCCATGTGATAGAAAGTCTATCTTTTTGCAAATGTCCCTGTTGGCTGTTCCTGCTTATGATTTGAATAGATCCTGTTCCTTTCTTAAGATTCTTTAAATTTAATTTAATGGTAAAAAAAGGATTCTTCATTTTGCTAGAGTGGAGTGTGCCCTATGAAACATGATTTGTCTTCAGTCACCTCTTTGAGTAAACCATTTTACAATCCCTTTCAAGCATTCTTATTAACAAGTGTGTCTACAACATAAGGAACAGAAATTTGCTTTGTATCCCTATCTGGATCATATTTTGAAATATGGCAATGAGACTATAAAATCATTTGCCAAGACCAGAATTCATGGAGAATAATGCTTTGAGGTAAATGTGAGCAAGGTTCCCAATCAGAGTCCCTCATAGAGAACAAGGAGAGGAAACAGTAGGACAGGATGTAAAGATAGGGGGGACAGAGCCAGCATATGGTGTCCCATTCCCTTATATTTTGCCTTCTTCCTTAATTAAAAATCACTGAAGAGGACTATTTTTCTGGCAGTTTTTGAACCAGGGATGGGGCATAACATGAGTGTCTAAATGAAAGCAAAATTATATTTTAAAACTGATTAATTGAAAGTCAGGACAGAGAGAACTGAATGTTCATTCTGTGGTAGCTGAACATGTTGTTTCTACATTTATAGTCAATGTGGGGATTTGTAAACACAATTTGCAAAATAAAAACTGCAAAATGCCAATTAGCATTTTGTGAGTTATTACACAGGGAATTAAACCATGGTAAGATAGCAGCCCTGTAACTTTTCATAACTTGGAAAAATGCAATTGGAATTATTATATTTTTACTCTCACTCTATATTATTAACTGTATGTATGTAGGTTTGAAGTCATTGGTTTAGTTTGAACTGTTCTTGTAAAATGTTGGAAATGATTGGTTTTAAAAGTGTGGGAAAACCCTGCACTCTGATTGGCTGGCAACTGCGGCTGCTGGCTATAAGTAGCAGCGCAGCCCAGCCATTGGGTCCATTCTGAGCTGTAGTCACTAATAAACTAAGAGCTTGAAGCACTCCGTGTCTGTCTCTTCATGAAAACTTAACACTAGGCGACGAAGGTGGGATCCCCTGAAGAAGACGGCAACGCGGAACAGAAGGAGAGGAGATGGCTGCACTGAACACCCCCCAGCCCCATTGATCTGATGGCAGAAGACTGGGAGTCGTATGCAGATCGTTTCCAAATGTATCTGGAGGAAATGATCTTGCCGACATTTCCGAGAAGCGGAAGAGGGTGGTCTTTCACGCACTGCGGTCCGGCAGTTTTCAAGATGGCGAAGGCATTGGTGGAGCTGCAGATGTGAAAGGTAATGGAATGGCCTGATTTAGAAAAACTGTTAAGATCCCATTACGCCGCCACAAGTATCGTGCCTCATTAAGAGACACGAGTTTTACCGTCGTGATCAAGGGGAAAGCGAAAACGTACATGACTTCATGGCAAGTTTAAGAGACATTGGGAGTACATGCGAATTTAACAATTTAGAAGAGGCCATATTGTCGCGATTTGTTCTGTGCCTTAAAGACAAGGTGCTGCAGAGCAAGTTATTACTGAAACCTAAGATCACGCTGAAGGAAGCAATAGAAGAGGCCTCTTCAGCAGAAGCTACCAAGTCCTCAGCAGCAGCCATGAAGAAAATCAACAAGGCCACAAAGCCATCCTGATGTGGAAAAATCCACAACAACTCATTGTGAGCAAATAGATTCTGAGTCAGACTGTAGTGAGGTGGAGGAAGGAATTACAGACTCAGAATGGAGCGGAAAAAGAAAGACCTGGGAGAGAAGAGGCAAGATTTCTACTGCAGAGGTGTGGGGAAGCCACCCCTGCACTGAATGCAAGTTTTTAGACACCATTTGCCTA
>CM019150.1:46600069-46611679 GCA_009733165.1 Naja naja
TAATGATTCTTGATATTATTTCTAAATTTAAGATTGGTATGATAGTATTGATTATATCAGCAATGCATTTTTGAGTTTTCTTAGCTGGAATTTTAATGTTTCTTTTTAAAAAGATGGGAACATTTTTGCCCTAAATAATTACTGTAAATTATTTTGAGGTAAGACTGTTGAAAATTAACTTGAAATGCAAATTAATGTAAACATCATTGTTGCAAAGTAGGGATGACTTTGAAGATTAACTCAAAATTTCTGCTGTTTTGAAAGTTGTTTGCCTAATAAATTTACCCTTTTTGATGCCTAAGGAAAGAGCATTTAACTGTTTTCTATTTCAGAGCAATCAATGTATAAACGGAAAAGTGGTTAATAAATGGAGATGGAGGTGTTTGAATATTTTGTAATTGGTGCACCTTATTTTATAAATAATTAACAGTAGTCATTCTTTCTTTTCTTTTCTCTATTTTGTTTTAGAATGTGGCTTCTCTCAGATATATATGCACACATGCACACACATATACACTGATTTCAGTAAAATCAGCACTCTAGATTATACACACACTGGTAGCTCTATGTTTTACAAAAGTTGGAAAGGTTTTCAACTGTACTATATATTTTCCCTTTGTGGCATCATCCATGTGGAAGGTTGTCATCTTTTATTGGGTTTGTTACTTAAGGTACCAGACTAGGAGACTGGATTCTATTGCCACCTTAGACATGAAAGCTGGCTGAATGACTTTGGACCACTAACTCTTTCTAAGACCAATCCATTTCACAGGCCTATTGTAGAGAAAATCGAGAGAAAAGAAGTATTGGCATGATCATTGCCTTCTGTTACTAATAAAATATCAAGGGTGGGATAAAAGGAAAATTTAAAAAACAGGGCCAGGAATGTGAGATAATTAGATAAATAAGTTAGTTTAAACATGTCTATCTCTCCCACTTCACATTTGTGCAAATTTTCCATTTAATTGCTAATTTGGAGGAACTGCTTATTCAATAAACACAACCTAGGATTCTATGATATCTTAACACTAAATCTATTTGTGAAAAACTATATGGAGAGGGTGAAATGGTTCATTTCCTCAGATATCAAGGAAATTTCACGAATGTTAGATATCAAGCTTACAGGAACTATATATAGACATACATGCATGAAACAGAATCATGCCAAAAACCTGTCATAGGATTTTCAACATTTAAGTTCTTGCCAGGTTTAGATGAATTTTCCCCTCATTAAAAACTTTCTTTTAGATTGTCAAAAGCCAAAGAGTATTGTTAAAAGGTAATTCTGAATTTATCCTTTCTGTAATTAAACAGAGCTTACATCTTTCTTTTAAAGAATAATTAAGAGAAAGGTGCAATGTAGGCTCCCTCCCACCATATGCATGTTTTCATAACAGAGTTCTAATTATGTTTTCAGTGACACAATGATGATAATCTTTTGCACTCACAAGTGCTAATATAATAATGCTCCATACTTATTAAGCTTCTCTTACCCAAGGGATAGGAACAGAAGCCAAGCACGCTCACAACCTTACAAGAATACATCCCAGGGTATCATAGGTATTAATCAGTTAAGAATTTGAATCATTGCACTGCAAAATTGTGGCTATGAGAGCAAAGGTTCAGCTAAACTCTTTTATAGTTTAAAAAGCAACAAGCCTGTTCTTTGGAGGATGCCAGCTTTAAGGTCTATGCCTTTCTATAAGCTGAAAAACTATTATGATCTAACTAATTCAGTTCATCCAGCCTAAATAAATGCTAGCGGGGAATGAAAACTGTTAGCTACCATTATGCAATAAGGAACACACTGTACACAAGTTACTTTATGAAGGTTCAGAGTCGCACGTTTAATAAGTCTAGCAATTAGGAACAGGCCAGAAATTACAAAATACTTAGTGTGCTGGATAGAATAATTAAAATAACAACTATTATTATTTTTTGCATCTATTCTATTGGTAAAAGCAGGGTGAGAATATTTTTTTCTGTTATGTTTTTAAAAATCAAACTTCTTCCCTTTTTTCTATTACACAGAATATGCATGAAATGTGCTTTAAAATGTAAGTGACAATCTTTCAAACATGTTATTCACAACTTTTGTCAATTAGTGCTTTTATGAAACCAGCTGTATTAAAGATGATGGACTGGTAACCCCCAATTCCCATATCCAGTGGATGGTAAAAATCAGGAGGTTCCTTAAAGAGGGACTATGATTTGGTAGATAGCATTCCAATCATATCTGACGTTTTCTTCATGTTAACTTGCAGGCATCTTTATCATCTGTATTTACTAAAAACTGAAGCAGTGTTCTCCGATCGCCCTGTACGCTCCCACAGGCAGGGACCCCTTGTGGTACTGTCGGCCAGACATTGTTGCCCAGGGGTAGGGCCTTCTCTGTGGGAGCAGCCACCCTGTGGAACCAGCTCCCCTTGGGTCTTCATCTGGCCCCTGATCTCTGCTCCTTCCACTGGGACCTGAAGACCTGGCTGTTTCAGCAGGCTGGCCTGGACTGAACCAAGGGGGTGTGGGATTCTTTTTAAGGTAATTTTAATTAGTTTTAGTTTTTTTTAAATTACATTTATATGCCACCCTTCTCCAAGACTCAGGGTGGCTTACAATTTTTTGGGATACAACCCAGTGTGCTCAGCAATAGCCTTCATTCCATTGTATATGCCTGCTTATTACTAAGCAGCATTTTTACAAAGTCAGCTTATTGCCCCCAACAATCTTGGGTCCTCAGTTTACCTACCCCGAGAGGATGGAAGGCTGAGTCAACCTTGAGCCTGGTGGGATTCGAGCCTACAATAATTGTAGACAGCTGGATCTTAAGTGCAGGCATTTAACAGCCTGAGCCACCAAGGCCCCTATTATTGGGCTTGTATTATTTAATTATTTTTAAGTAATTTATTGTATTGCATTTTTACACTGTGAGCTGCCCTGAGTCCTTAGGGAGAGAGGCCAGCATACAAGTCTAATAAATTATTATTATTTATTATCATCATCATCATCATCATCATCACAAAAATGAAATTTAGATGAGTTTAAAGCCACACCATATTGTGCCTCAGTGTAAATTACATGTGGTTGCATTTTATTATCAAGCTGCACCAAATTCAACATTCACAGCACTGGTAGCGTGAGGTCACAACCAGTAGTCACTTGGCTGGCCATGCCCCTGATCTGCTGCCCAGTCACCACTCACTCACTTGCCCCGCCCACCCGATGCTCACTTACACTGCTTGTTTGCCCACCTGCCGCTTTCCCCGCCCAGTCACTCCTGCCCTCCTATGTGCCATGCTGGGTCCTCGTGGCTTGCCTTTCTTCCCCACATGATGCCTGAGCTCCAATTGGACAGCTCTGATCTGCCTGCTTGCAAGTCACGCTAACCCCCACCACCACCACCCCGGGTCTTGCCAGGCCTCCCCCCACTGATCAGAGCCTTACTGGGCCTCCCCCTGCCACCTGGGGCCTTGCCAGGCATACCCCCCACTGCTCAGGGTCTTGCCAGGCCCCCCATACCACTCAGGGCCTTACTGAGCCACCCCTTGCTGCCTGGGACATTGCCAGGCCTCCCCCCTGCTGCTCAGGGCCTTGGGAAGAAAGGAAGGAAGGAAGGAAGGAAAGAAGGAAGGAAGGAAAAGAAAGACAGAAAAAGAAATAGGAAAGAAGGGAGAGAGACACACAGAGAGAAATATATGATAAATATATTTATCATATATTAATATTTTACACTCTCCATATACCTAGAGTGATTTTACTGTCTTTCTTTTGCCCAGTTATTTTTCAGGATTTACACGTCTATAGTCCAGAGCATAAATACATGTGTGTTTAACAGAGTTGAAATGGACTAAGGAGGTCTTCTAGTCCAATCCCCTGCTCAGGGAACCCTATACCATTTCAGAGAAATGGCTATCCAGTATTTTCTTAAAAACCTCCAGTGATTGAGCACCCAGAACTTCTGGTGGCAAGCAGTTCCACTGGTTAATTGTTCACACTGTCAGGAAGTTTCTCCTTAGTTTTAGGTTGCTTCTCTATTTGTTCAGTTTCCATCCATTGCTTCTTGTTTGCCTTCTGGTGCTTTGGAAAATACATTCCCCCCTCTTTCTGGCAGCCCCTTAAAAGCCTGTTGCTTATCACACTCTTGGGCAAAGCATGTGAGCCATTTCCTCCTTTCAGTGGTCCATGAAAGTACATCTATAGTATGTAGATAATAAAGTCAAAAAAAGATGAACATTTTTACAAAACTATAGATATGTTGAGGCTGGGTGTGACAAGGAATGGCTGGGAGGGGAGGGGCCAGGTGAGGCACCCCTTGACGTGAGTGACATTGAGTTGGCCATGCCCACCCAGTCGTATGCCCACCCAGTCATGTGACCATCAAGCACGCCCACGCAGTCACATGACCACCAAGCCACACCCACCAAATAAGCCACGCCCACAGAACAGGTAGTAAAAAAAATTGCATCCCACCACTCTCTCTCTCTCTTACACACACACACACAAATACACACACACACACACACACACACCATAGCTTTCAAATTTCCCAATAAAGATATAATGGATAATCAAAATGTTAAATTCCTATACATAAACATGGTATGCTATGTAATGCTGGGATATACCACACATCTATTATATTTTAGTACTTCTAAATGAATAGCATATGCACTTTTGTTTAGGTGAAAAGCTTGCTTTAATGCAACTTTTTATATCCAGCTGTTTTTACTGGTATCTATACAATTATAGTTGGCACTTTAAAAAATTAGCTCTGGCATTGCTTTCCCTATTTTGCCATATGCCATAGCCAGATTCAATTTTGAAGGATGGATTTTGTCATATGCAAAGCTCTGGAATAGTAAAGAAAACAGGTTTTTTTCCCATCTAAAGGTATGCCTTTCAGTATAATATACAGTTACTCAGAATTGTTAATATTTGTGTCTTTGTAATATTAAATACAATTTGATTCAAAGCAAGTACTGGATATCTGTTATTTTTAAAAAATATGGAAGAAAAAAAATTAAATCCCTCCCCCCCAAAATTGAAAGTGCACATCAAATGGAATAATTATTAGATTGCAAACCTATTTGTATGGTTCTACTGGGTGATCTTTTGAATAGATTTACATAAGGTGGTACTGTTATGCAGTAAAACCAGAGTCTGTCTTAGATTTTTATTAAGTAACTTTCCTTTAATTGTCAAAATGCAATCTTCAAAAGGTTCAAATTGAAGACAAGGTCAGTTAGATAAGAGGAAAAAATAAGATTATTTAGGTTGAGTTTGGGAATAGTTGTTTTCTCTCATACTTGATTTAAACTGGGAATATATGAGCATTTTGGAATAAGTTATAACTTAATAAGTAACTTGAAAGAAGTTGGTGCACATTTACCATCTCCAGAGATGTTGCATATTCTGTAGATATGTGTTCTAAATTCCTCTCCCACCCAAAAAAAGGTTTTCCCATTGAATGTTTCTTCTATTTTTCTTCCTTATTCTCAAATAAATTATGTACAGTTTCACTGGCTATATGTTTGCTATTAATGTGAGGTAAAAGATGATGGTTGGATTTGATAGTGATGCTTTTATGCTATATGTCTTTTTATTTTGATTCTACTCTAGTTGTCAGAGGCAAATGTAAGAAAAGTTTTAAAAAATTAAAAGGCAAGATAGTGTCCATGGCCATGTGATAGAAAGTCTATCTTTTTGCAAATGTCCCTGTTGGCTGTTCCTGCTTATGATTTGAATAGATCCTGTTCCCTTTCTTAAGGTTCTTTAAATTTAATTTAATGGTAAAAAAAGGATTCTTCATTTTGCTAGAGTGGAGTGTGCCCTATGAAACATGATTTGTCTTCAGTCACCTCTTTGAGTAAACCATTTTACAATCCCTTTCAAGCATTCTTATTAACAAGTGTGTCTACAACATAAGGAACAGAAATTTGCTTTGTATCCCTATCTGGATCATATTTTGAAATATGGCAATGGGACTATAAAATCATTTGCCAAGACCCAGAATTCATGGAGAATAATGCTTTGAGGTAAATGTGAGCAAGGTTCCCAATCAGAGTCCCTCATAGAGAACAAGGAGAGGAAACAGTAGGACAGGATGTAAAGATAGGGGGGACAGAGCCAGCATATGGTGTCCCATTCCCTTATATTTTTGCCTTTCTTCCTTAATTAAAAATCACTGAAGAGGACTATTTTTCTGGCAGTTTTTGAACCAGGGATGGGGCATAACATGAGTGTCTAAATGAAAGCAAAATTATATTTTAAAACTGATTAATTGAAAGTCAGGACAGAGAGAACTGAATGTTCATTCTGTGGTAGCTGAACATGTTGTTTCTACATTTATAGTCAATGTGGGGATTTGTAAACACAATTTGCAAAATAAAAACTGCAAAATGCCAATTAGCATTTTGTGAGTTATTTACACAGGGAATTAAACCATGGTAAGATAGCAGCCCTGTAACTTTTCATAACTTGGAAAAATGCAATTGGAATTATTATATTTTTACTCTCACTCTATATTATTAACTGTTATGTATGTAGGTTTGAAGTCATTGGTTTAGTTTGAACTGTTCTTGTAAAATGTTGGAAATGATTGGTTTAAAAAGTGTGGGAAAACCCTGCACTCTGATTGGCTGGCAACTGCGGCTGCTGGCTATAAGTAGCAGCCGCAGCCCAGCCAAATTGGGTCCGTCTGAGCTGTAGTCACTAATAAACTAAGAGCTTGAAGCACTCCGTGTCTGTCTCTTCATGAAAACTTAACACTGGCGACGAAGGTGGGATTCCCTGAAGAAGACGGCAACGCGGAACAGAAGGAGAGTGAGATGGCTGCACTGAACACCCCCAGCCCCATTCGATCTGATGGCAGAAGACTGGGAGTGCAGATCGCTTCCAAATGTATCTGGAGGGAAATGATCTTGCCGACATTTCCGAAGCGGAAGAGGGTGGTCTTTCTCACGCGACTGCGTCCGGCAGTTTTCAAGATGGCGAAGGCATTGGGGAGCTGCAGATGTGAAGGTAATGGAATGGCCTGACTTAGAAAAACTGTTAAGAGCCCATTACGCCACAAGTATCGCGTGCCTCATTAAGAGACATGAGTTTTACCGTCGTGATCAAGGGAAACGAAATGACTTCATGGCAAGTTTAAGAGACATTGGGGCATGCGAATTTAACAATTTAGAAGAGGCCATGCGAACGATTTGTTCTGGGCCTTAAAGACAAGGTGCTACAGAGCAAGTTATTACTGAAACCTAAGATCACGCTGAAGGAAGCAATAGAAGAGGCCTCTTCAGCAGAAGCTACCAAGTCCTCAGCAGCAGCCATGAAGAAAATCAACAAGGCCACAAGCCATCCTGATGTGGAAAATCCACAACAACTCATTGTGAGCAAATAGATTCTGAGTCAGACTGTAGTGAGGTGGAGGAAGGAATTTACAGACTCAGAATGGAGCGGAAAAAGAAAGACCTGGGAAGAAAGAGGCAAGATTTCTACTGCAGAGGTTGTGGGGAAGCCACCCCTGCACTGAATGCAAGTTTTAGACACCATTTGCCTCCGTTGTGATAAAAGAGGACACCTAGCAAGAGTCTGCAAATCATCCAGAACTCCACCCAACAGAAGAAAGTTTGCTACAAGCAAAGACAAAGAATTCAGGCCCAACAATCTCAGTGAGAAAATGGGGCACAGCACAGAAGCAAATGGGAAGAATGAAACTCATCAAACAGTAACTATTGGTCATTCATCACCTTTAAGAAGCAGAAAAGTGCATGTCAAGGTACTTATTGAAGGAAGGCCTTGCCAAATGGAAGTGGACTCAGGCTCATACCTATCTATGGTGTCATGGGACACTATTCACAGACTTCTTCCCAACATCCAGAGAAAGCACTTCAAGAAGCAAGCATTGACTCTTAAAGACTACCAAGGGAACAAGATTCCAGTAGTTGGAACAAGAGAATTCAACCTGAAATTCAAGGGCCACACCAAACGCCTACCACTGGCCATCATGGACAAGAACTACCCAAGTCTGCTGGGCCTTGAGTGTTTCAAGCCGTTGGGCATCGAGGTGACTGGCATCAATCACGTGAGCAACACTGAGTGGGAAGAGGCCTTGAAGTCTGAGTTTCCAGAGGTCTTCAGCAACGGATTAGGCAAGTACTTGGGGACCCCCATCACATTTAACCTAGATCCCAAGGTACAACCAATCCGTTTAAAACCCAGAAGGGTCCCATTTGCCTTAAAGGAAAAAATGATGCACATAATTAGATAAACTAATAGCCCAAGGGTTTTAGAGCCCACTGATCACTCCAGGTGGGAGACACCCATAGTCACACCAGTCAAGGCTGATGGGTCTGTGAGAATCGCGGAGACTACAAGGGGACATTGAACCATGCTACAACAGAGCACATATCCAGTTCCAGTAGTGCATCATTTATTACACTCTCTTGGAGGGGCACAGTTTTTGCCAAGTTGGACCTGGCACAGGCATATCAACAATTAACAGTTGATGATGCCACTGCTGAAGCCCAAACCATTGTGACCCATAGAGGTGCCTTCAAATGCAAAAGATTGCAATTTGGAGTAAGCGTGGCACCAGGCATCTTCCAAAGCCTTATGGAAAGAATGTTACAAGGGTTGCCAGGGTGGTGCCCTATTTTGATGATGTTTTAATTTCTGCTGAAAATGACACTCAATTACACGAGAGACTCAGGGAAGTCTTAACTAGATTCAAAAAGCGGGTTAAAAGTCAAAGAAAAAATGCACACTTAGAACAGATAAAGTGGAATTCTTGGGTTACATGATTGATAAACATGGCATCCACCCCACAGAGGCAAAGGTTCAGGCAATCAAAGAAGCCCCCAGGCCAAAATGCAAAACAGATTTGCAAGCATTCTTGGGACCCATTAACTTCTATCATATGTTCCTACCTCAGAAGGCAACCATCACAGAACCCCTACATAGGTTGCTGGACAAAAAATCTGTTTGGGTCTGGGGGAGGAAGGAACAAGCTGCATTTAACAATATCAAGAGACCAATCATGTCTGATGCTGTGCTGATACAGTTCTCTGAGAACTTTCCTGTTGTACTGACTTGTGATGCATCCCCCTTTGGAGTGGGGGGGGGGGTTTTGAGCCACAGGCTTCCCAGTGGGAGGGAAGCTCCTATTGCATTTTACTCTCGCACCTTGACTAAAGCAGAGAGGAACTACAGCCAACTGGACAAGGAAGCCTTGGATTGTAGCAGCTGTCAAAAATTCCATGAGTATTTATATGGGAGAACATTTACTGTTGTCACAGATCACAAACCTCTTTAGGCATTGTGGCAGGGGACAAACCAACGCCCATGATCCTGTCACCAAGAATGCTGAGATGGACTGGATTTCTTGCTGCTTATTCATACAAACTGATCCACAGACCTGGTAAAGACATTGGGCATGCAGATGCTTTGAGTCGCTGCCCACTTCCTTCACACATGAGGACCCTGTTCCTGAGACTCACACCTTTTTCTAGAAACTGTTGCCAAACTTCCAGTACATGCTGCTCAAATTGCCAGAGAGACTGCCAAAGACACTTCATTGGCTCTTGTCATAGGCTGGATTAAGAAAGGTTGGCCACTTCAAGATCTACCTCAACTCCCAACCTTTTAAATCCAGGCAAACTGAATTATCTGTATTAAGAGGATGTATTTTGTGGGGTAACAGGGTGGTTATTCCTGCAAAACTACAAAAAGAGGTTTTGGAAATGTTACATGAGGGTCATCCGGGAATTGTCAGAATGAAGGGATTGGCCAGGAGTTATGTATGGTGGCCAGGTATTGACAAAATGGTTGAAAACTGGGTTGCATCTTGTCCCAACTGTCAGGTAGTCAGGCCTGCCCCACCTCACCCCCCACACAGGAATGGGGATGTCCTAGGGGCCCATGGTCCAGGATTCACATTGATTTTGCTGGCCCTACCAGAGGGCACACTTTCCTTATTATAGTTGATGCATATTCCAAATGGCTGGAGGTTATCCCTATGGCATCCACCACAACTGAAGCTGTCATCAAACAGCTTAAAAAGCTTTTTGTAACTCACGGGTTACCTGATGTGCTTGTTTCTGACAATGGCCCTCAATTTACATCCAACCTTTTTGAATCATATCTAGCACAACAGGTATCAGACATGCCCTGACAGCCCCTGGGCATCCTTGGCTAAGGCTGGGCTGAACGTATGGTACGATTTACCAAGGAAAAACTTCAGCAATTGGGTCCAGGGGGTATCACTGAGAGGGTTGAAAAACTTCTCAGTGTTCAGCATATCACTCCCAACCCCTCAACTAATTTAATCCCAGCTGAATTGTTGATGGGTAGGAAACTCAGGTCCCCTTGACCGCTTCCATCCCCTTATGCACCCAACGCACCACTAGATTCCACTAGTAAAATTCACAATTTCACTGTGGGTGATTCTGTTTATGCTAAGAACCTCATGGGTGAACCATTATGGATTCCTGCTGAGATAACCCAAATCACAGGCCCCAGGTCTTACAGGGTACAAGCGGAGGATGGTGTCTTCTGGAGCAGGCACATTGATCAGTTAGGATCCAGATTGCCTCAGGAGCATCGCTTTGCTCCTCTCTGGTTCCCATACCTACTGCCTCTTCTAGGGGAAGGGGAGGATTATGAGAGTAATCAGCAAGTAAGAATCAACCCCATGTGTAACAGCTAACATGACAGGAACCATCCCAAAACCTGTCACAATACCAACAACCATTTTCACAAATGGAAGATTGCACATCACTACCTGATTTAGGTGCTGACATTGGGTTGGAGATGGATTGGGAGGAGAGACCAGGTTGTAGTAACCAAACAGGTTCTACCATTACTACTAAGTAAGGAAATGTCAGCAGACACATTTCCTCTCTCACAAGGTGAGAACTTAAAACATCTGAACCACGAGGTCTCAACGTACACAATAGAGCCCCACCTATTTAAAAGAATACATTAGATAGGTTGGGGTTTGAGTATGGACTGAACCTAGTGTGTTATGTATGTGATTTGAAGTCATTGGTTTAGTTTGAACTGTTCTTGTAAAATGTTGGAAATGATTGTTTTAAAAAGTGAAAACCCTGCACTCTGATTGGCTGGCAACTGTGGCTTCTGGCTATAAGTAGCAGCTGCAGCCCAGCCAAATTGGGTCCGTTTTGAGCTGTAGTCACTAATAAACTAAGAGCTGAAGCCTCCCGCCATGTCTGTCTTCATTCATGCAAACTTAACATTAACCACCACTGGGAGTGGGAGAAAACTAGAAAGAAACAACAGCATTACACTGAAGATCTATTTTCACTGAACGTTACTTAGAAGTGGGGAGAGGAAAATTACAACAAGAATGACTATCCATTAATAAATGTTCCTTTGATAGCTGAGTAATCAACAAATAAAATGGAATCTAAAAATGAAATCTAACATTTTAAAAAAATAAAATAAAATGCAGCATTATGCAGAAAGGAACCAACCTTGCTGGAAAATAAATACTCAATTTATTAAAAATAAAATCCAAATATTTGTAAGTTCTAGGTAAAGTTTTATTTGGTCCAGAATGCCATGTCTTTGTTAGTCTGATCTGGCAAGAAATACAAG